>JAKKZK010000030.1:329565-339946 GCA_037577455.1 Pangasius macronema | reverse complement strand
GGCCAAGTGATTAGGACACCTGATTCTGATCATTTGGATGGGTGACCGAATACTTTTGGTAATATAGTGTATGTATAAAGTTCATTACCAGTGTTTAGATCAGCTGTATATGCACACACACACACACACACACACACACACACACACACACACAAAATAAATACAAATAACTTTTATTCTCTTTCTGCAGATCAGCATTTTAGACTCAAAGAGAGGGATGAATATGGGTATTTTCCTCAAACAGTTCAAGAAGTAAGTGTGTGAAACCTGTGTGTGTGTTCCTTAAGAGAATGGATGGAGACTGTGGATGGTTTTTAAAAAACAGGGCTTTGTGTCCCTCAGGTCTAATCACGCTCTAGTGGAAGACATCCGGCTGGGGAGCAGTAAGCAGTACGGACTGGAGCCTCTGAAAGAGCTGCTCAAATTGCTGCCTGAGGAAGAAGAGGTGAAAAGCCACATAATAATAATAATAATAATAATAATAATATAATTAATAATAATAATAACCACTTATAAACATCACCTCACAGCTGTAACAGTGTTAGATTAATAAAACACTTTCATTCTGTTGCCTCACTGATGTGTAGATCAAAAAGTTGAGGGAATTTAAAGGAGATCCAGCAAAGCTCACCATGGTGGATTCTTTCATGTTTTTGCTGATCCAGGTACCAAGGTAAGACACACATGCGCACACACACACACACACACACACACACACACACACACACACACACACACACACACACACACACACACGCACGCACGCACACACATATACACTCCTCATTCACTGTGATATCTGTGACATTTTAAACGTTCACACAGCTTTGTGTGTTTAAGGTCATAAGAGGATCACTGTAACTGTAACTGATGCTAATATGAATAAATACCTGAATAAAAGATAGCAGTGGTAGAGCTAGCTTTACTGTGGTGTGTGTGTTCCAGTTTTGGCGTGCGAATTGAGGCCATGGTCCTGCAGGAGGAGTTTTCTCCATCTTGTTCAGCAATGAGTAGAGAGCTTAATGTTGTGCGCTTGGCCACGGAAGGTAAGAACAAGCGCGCACGCACACACACACACACACACACACACACAGGTGTCCCACATCCACGAATGTAAAGTGATACACAGTATTGTGTCAAGCCATTTTCTCAGATCAGTTCCAGTGTAGAAGGAGGAGGATGTGTGTTCATTTTCCAAAACACACAGCAGCTTTACAAACACACACACAAGATTATGTATTGAAGAATACTTAAATAATTAAATTAATTAAATAAATACCAGAGATAGAGATTTTTCTAGGTAATTTTTATTGATAATGTATGTATTATTGAAACATTTATTTTTGTATTTTTCTCATTTTGACAGTGTGTACAGTTTGTTTTCACAGATGTCAAACAGGACAAGACTGAGAAATATCACACTGTTGTCCCACATGAAGAATATTTGCATCCACATTTATTTATCTGGCAGATGCTTTTATCCACAGTAAATAGTAAATGAGAGGATGTAATCCTGCACGGAGCCTTACTGAGCCGACACCAGTCCTATAAAATAATATCAAATAAAATTGTCTTTGCTCATTGAATTTTTTTGTCAATTTCACTAACAGAGTTAATGACATGTGAAGAACTTCACTCCATCCTGCACCTAGTACTCCAAGCCGGAAACATCATGAACCAGGTAAGAAGTGCCACACTCTATCGATTCTGGACCACGTGTATACACTATTCTGAAAATTCTGTAGACTATTGTAGAAACTTTTACTAATAATGAAATGTGAAAGCCGCTCCTCAGGTCAGCTGGACTGACAGCATAAATGGCCAATGAGGGCTAATGGCTTTAAACCATTAAAATGTTGACTGATGTGTGATTTCCACAGGGAGGTTACGCAGGAAATGCTGTGGGCTTCAAGCTCTCCTCACTCCTTTCGCTAGCAGATACCAAAGCCAACAAACCGGGCATGAACCTGCTCCATTTTGTGGCCTTGGTAAGTGTTTTGGGGAAGTCCCCTTTGATTGTTACCTCGAATTTCCAAATTGTTTCATATTTTTCTTTTCAAACAGGAAGCACAGAAGAAAGATGAGAATCTGCTGAAGTTCCCAGAGAGGTTAACGCATGTACAGAGTGCTGCAAGGTAATGTCAGTGTGAGTGTGTCTCAGAGAGACGTAGGTATGGTAAACACTGCTAGAC
Organism: Pangasius macronema; assembly: GCA_037577455.1. Classification (NCBI taxonomy): domain Eukaryota; kingdom Metazoa; phylum Chordata; class Actinopteri; order Siluriformes; family Pangasiidae; genus Pangasius; species Pangasius macronema. Next base: position 337,754 of record JAKKZK010000030.1, on the reverse strand, counting down.
CATATTTCTGAAGCCCACCTCATAAAATTCTCTCCACAGATTCCTTACTGTGTTCAGACTGTCTTATGCTGTAATTTTGTCTTCTTCCTTATTAAACCCTGAAAGTGGCATAAGATCTGAAATGTTCTCATCATCACTGAATATTGTAGATTAACACACTTCCTACTTTTTGCCTTATCTTGCTTTTCTTTTCCATCCTCCTTTCTCTGTGCTTTATTCCTGTAGGATCTCAGTGGAAAACATTGAAGCAGAATTCGCCTCACTCAGTGTCAGGATGCAGGCTCTTGAGGAGAAGATTCAGAATGATGCTGAGCTGTTTTTGCAGTTTAATCCATTTGTGCAGGTCGGATTCCTACCATAATCTTTTTGTTATTAATCAGATTACAGCTATAATGAGCAAACATCTTTCATGTACTAAATCTTTAATAAAGTTACATATTTCCTGTATTCCTCACTGATAAACAAGTAAGACATCTCAACTCATTTGTCCAGAGGCTTGGAATTGTGTGTGCATATTTATGCTAAAGTTTAAGCAGAAACATGTAATGCACATAAGATGCATGTTTTAAGATTCAGTTTTATGTGCTGAAATTGTAAGCAAATTGGTAGACATAGTTTAATATTTTATACAACACCACTCCTAATCTAGTGCATGCATTATGTTTGAGATTTCCCCACTCATGTTTTTGTCTGTGTGCTGTCTAATTGTGGGATTTTATACCCATATTTCCAGTCACATGTGGTGTTTGTGAATCTGTTTGGCTTGTGACTTGTTCTTTGTCCACTAGAGTTCGACACAAACTCTTCAGGACCTGAAACAACGCAGGCTGGACCTGCGCAAGGAGGGCAATGTTCTTATTGATTTCTTCTGTGAAGACAAAGACACATTCAAACTCGATGAGTGCTTCAAGATCTTCCAAGACTTCTGTCTCAAGTTTGAGAAAGCTGTGAAGGTACAAACATGTTGTCTGACACAAACTCCTTCTTATGGCCCAAAAAGTCTACACAGAAATTCACAAAGTTTGTATTTGATTTTAGCAAATACAGTGGTGATTTATGAATTCATTTATAGCTATCCTGTGTAATTGTAAAAGCTACAATAGAAAAATTGTCCCTGTACCTGTAAAAGTTTTTGTTTCATATTGATGTTTTTTATTCACACTGTCTCCTCCCTCTCTTGGTCAGGATAATGTAGATAGGGAGTTGAAGGAAGCTGCCAGGCAGCAGCGCCTCCGCGAGCTGGAAGACAGACGCATTGCCTGGGCCGCTACCAGTGGGGATCAGAGCAGCAGTGGTAATTTTGGCCGCAGCAGCAGTGAAAATGATGTGGATGTTCTCACCAAAGAGGGTCTCCTAGACTTCTTACTGCATCCCCGACCTCATAGCCCCCACAGCCCACTGGGACGCTCTGAAAGTGCCCGCCGTTACCGCCACACAACAACCGAGCGCAACCTCCGTGGCTACCTGGAGCTGTTTTCTGGGTCTCCCACAGCTGACATCACTAAATTCAGCAGCCTTCCGCGGTCTGGACGTCCTCACCAAAGAGGGACCATAGCCTGGCTGACCACAGCAGATGACAACAGAGAGCTGGGGCCTCAAAATAATCTCCATCACGATACGCTGGCAACTTCCCCGAAGGCAGAGACTGAACCAATCAGCCCCCTGGCTAGACACTCAATGTCAGGCTACGCAAGGGGGATTGAAGTTTACAGTAATAATAATTATGTGGCTGTTTCTGAAGGTGTGAATTCTTCTCAGATAGGTCACAACAGGAACTGGATGGAGAAATCGCATGATGTTGGACACATGAACATTAGTTTAGAAAAACATACATTGGTGTCAGGACCTCAGCCCTTTGAGCTGTCAAGTCCTAAAGATAATAATAATAGCAGTTACACCCCACTAGATAACCAAGGAGATAATTCAGTGACGGATGTAGAGAAGGAAATAGACATTCCAAAAACTACTTTTCTAGACACCCTTACATCCAATAGGGGATCTGAGGAAGCACCACAATCAGGGGCAGTCTATCACAGCAAAATAATTTCTCCCTATAGAGAGGAGGAAGAGGAAAACAGCAGTGTCTCCTCAACAACATGTGACACACCTTTGCCTCTTGACCCCTCATTATCCCATAAGAAAGCTATTCCTTACATTCTGGACTGCACAGAAACGGATTGTTCTGTCATGTTAGACTTCTCAGAAGTAGAAAGTACCCCTATTTTTAAAGAAGGATTTCAACCTGACTTAAAACCACAGGACAGCAACTTCCAAAGTCTCCTTCAAGACCCTAGTTCACTTTCTTCCAACTTTGAGTCTTTGTCCACAAATGATCCATCTGTGTCAGCATCTGTTGATGAACCATTTGAAGGGAAACCAGCAGAAGAGCACCTAGTTACTCCATCTGTTACCACAGACGAGGCAGACAGTGACAGCGGTGACATGGTAGAAGGTAAAAAGGTGAGTGAGAAAGCAGTGCAGATATGTAGTCCCAAATCAGCCAACCTGAAAACTAAGGCACCATCTAAACCTGCTGCCACTAGAACAGGACGTCCTGCAAGAACCCTTACACCAACTGAGACCAGACACTTGCGCAAGTTGGTACCAATCACCAAGGCAAGCCGTTCTGGCAGCAATGCTAAGAGAGTAGAGAAATCTTTTGGGCCTGAGAACACAGAACCAAGACGTCCACTACGTGACCAGAGCATGCCTGCAAGAAAGGGTGACAGGCAGGGTAGACCAGCTCGCCATTCTAGCCTTCCTCCGGAGTCCAAGGCAGAAAGAGGAACAACCACAAGCATTGCAGGTTCTCAACGGGCTCGAGATCCCACTCCACACAGACCTTCCATAAAGAAGCCGACTGCCAAACCTGTCCGCAATATTCCCAAACCTCCAGTAGAAGAGAAAATGTGTCGCTCTACCATGAGAGCCTTGGCACAGGCTCAGGCTGTATCTGATGCCAGTGCTCCTCAAACACCAACACGGAAGCCTGCCTCACCCCTGCCAAGCTTTGCTCGCAACACTGTTGCTTTCTCTTCTAGAACCAAAAAGGACTTGGCCACACTGTCTGCACCAGGGACTTCATTAAAAAGCTCAACCTTATCGAGAACTTCCTCGCTGAAGGTGCCTTCTGGAAGTAAGGCAAACTCTGTATCTAGCGGACACTCAGCACAGGGTGAGGACAAACAAGCTGGATCTTTAAGGAGGGTTCAGAGCGTCCGGGCCTCTGGTCGAAACACTTTACAGAGTGACACCAACCCACCACAGACTGGGCAGGAGCAATCCCGAAAGGGTAGCAGTTTCTCTGAGAAATCCTTCCTGATAAGAGACTCCACCACTGGCAGGATTGTCAAGCCCATTTGGAAGTAGAATAGATGGACAAAAAAACATTACAATCTCACACACCTACACTTATATTTTGTTCATCATCTAAGACTAATCTGAATGTATCTAAAGCCTTTTATCTGTAGCTGAATTCTACGTATTGAGCTAGTTTTCCAAAAGAGACTAGTTGCTGTCAATATTTGACAACCCATTTCAGTGGTAGCACTTCATCCATATAAGGATGTTATTGATGGCCTTTTTAACAGCAGACATTAAATGTTGCATCATCGTCACACACTTCAATCTCAATTTTTGAACATGAATCCATAGTTGTCACTTGTTTTTGATTTGTTATATAATATACTTCCTGAGATGTTGATCTAATTATAGTAGGCCCTATGTGTCAGGGCGAGGCACTCTGTTCAGGAGAGTTTAATGAATTCCCTGAGCTAACACACTTGTTAAACCTGGTTCAGTATTTGTAATTCAGGTTCAGTAATAAAGCTTTTCCACTGAACTACGCGACCCAAGTACCAGTGCTAAATTTGGTTACCTTGCTTGCCTAGGTGCCACCCAAGCCGAGGTGGGACATGTGGGTGGGGCTAAAAGTAATGTAGTCCATTTATTGGTCACAGAATCATCCTTATTAAAATCTCTGGTTATAGTACAAAAGTCAAAAGTAGTGTAGCAACTGTTATGAAAATTATATTTTGCTTTTGAACAGTCTTTTTCTAGTGGATTTAAAAGGCAAGACAGTTTTATCCAGCAAGTTAAGATTTCAGTATTGTTTTCAATCAGTTACAAAAACAAATCTTTTCTTATTGCTCTTTAACTTGATTTCAATTTCCTGCCACCATTAAGACTAAAATCCGCTCTGTGGGGAGTGTGTATGGGAGGAGTCTACTGGTAGTGGGTATGGGAGGTGTGTCCTGGTAGTGTGTATGGGAGGTGTGTATGGGTGGTGTGTATGGGTGATTTGTCCTGGAGGTGTGTATGGGTGATTTGTCCTGGAGGTGTGTATGGGAGGTGTGTCCTTGTAGTGTGTATGGGTGGTGTGTCCTGGAGGTGTGTATAGGTGGTGTGTATGGGAGGTGTGTATGGGAGGTGTGTATGGGTGGTGTGTCCTGGTAGTGTGTATGGGAGGTGTGTATGGCAGGTGTGTATGGGTAGTGTGTATGGGTGGTGTGTCCTGGTAGTGTGTTTGGGAGGTGTGTATGGGAGGTGTGTATGGGTGGTGTGTCCTGGTAGTGTGTATGGGTGGTGTGTATGGGTGGTGTGTATGGGTGGTGTGTCCTGGTAGTGTGTATGGGTGGTGTGTATGGGTGGTGTGTATGGGTGGTGTGTATGGGTGGTGTGTCCTGGTAGTGTGTATGGGTGGTGTGTCCTGGTGGTGTGTATGGGTGGTGTGTATAGGATACAAAGTGAGAATTATTTCAACAAACCTGGTTAATTTCCATCAATTTCAGTTTCAGAAAAGAAGCTAATCATAAGCCCCACTGAGTTACCATGACAACATGTTCTTTTGCTCCAGTTAGATTTGAAGCTTAGTTCAGGTTGATGAATCTGCATATTTTCATTAGCTTCGATGATTTTCAGTGACAGGTTTAAAACCTTATTTATTTGTAGCATACTTATTCATGGCATCAGTAACTCGCATTTCAATAAGAGAATCCTCTTATTGAATAAAAAGAGAAGATAAAAAATCTTCTCCAAATCATCATCAGCATATTCTGGTATTTTATAAACACTGTACAACATTCCGCAATTCATGTCTGACAGCAATAACAACAATGACAGGGTTTAGGAAAATCTTCAATATTTTCCAAATTCAAAACAAATCTTTCCTAAAAGTAACAATGAAAATATTAGGTAAAAAGAATAAAACACCTGTAAAATTGTATGAACACAGTACACTAAATAAAAGTCTGGCCTTAAATTCCAGTTACAAAGAAAAAAAAGTTACGTGACTTTGTCACAGTCTATAGTCTACTATTTGTATCCAAGTTTGTATTTAATATGTTAATTTTGACAAAAAAACCAATGTAAATTGTTTTATATTATTTTGTTTGTTTTATTTATAGGTTCTTACATATGTATTCTGTCAGATATTTCTGACATGCTGCACTTTGAGCTTCATTAATTGTCAAGATGTTGCTTTTATTTGCAATAATGTTTTAATACTCACCATATAAATTAATTATAAGTGGTGTTTAAAGCAGTAAAGTAATGGAGTGAATAAAGCAGCTCTCTAATTTGCTGCCATATCACTGTATCTTCAGTCCACTGTTAGGGCTGATTAAATATCACGTGCACGAACCTCGACTGGCCGGTTCCAGCCTGAATTAGTGAAATAGGTTGCACCGGAAATTACACTAACTCAAGCGAAACTATTTCAAACAATCTCCACCTTTATTAGCTAGCTTTGTGAAAAACCTCCCCAGGTTGGGGTTTGTTGTTGATCTCGCTGTTCAGTGGAAAAGCTCTACAGGTGTGTTAGAGCAGGTGAGTGGACTCCAGGACCGGAGTGTGCACCCTGCTATGTCATGTCTCAGTGTGGTGACTTAAACGTGTTCTGTGCATGACAACAAATATTTATAATTAGTAGATGAAAATGCATAGGACTGTCCAGATACACACTAGTGTTGCAGTCAGAATACTGGACTTCAGTGCTGTCTATAGAAATGCTGAACATGTTTAATAGCTGCTGTATTGCTTTTAATTCAGGGTCTGAGCTGCTACACGAAGCTGTTTTGCTGCTGTTAATACTGTATTTGTGTCTCTGTGGAATTATATTATATTGCTAGCATCTTCTTTGCAAAGCCATATTTTTAATCAGGAGTGGCAAAACCTGGTGCTCGAGGGTCACCGTGAAGAAATTCATCTTACTCTGAATAAGTAACAACATGTGTATCTACGATATTACACATTTTAACTGTATTAATGTACAATGACTACTGTAGAATGCTACAAAGTGTGAAATAATTAATTTTTTGTTTCCTAACAACATATTTAGAAAAAAATCCTCAAAATTCAAATGACTCATTTTGATTTAACAGATCAAATTCAATTATTATTATTATTATTATTATTATTATTATTATTATTATTAACAGAAAAGCCAGATATTGTTTCTACCTCTAAAATCATGTTTCGCCACCTCTGATTTGTTTTCCTGATCAAGTGAATCCTGAGTTTTTTCTGTATTTTTCATTCGATACCTTTGTGATGCCTTTTCTTAGCGTGTCCGTGTGTGTTTGTGTGTATGTGCAGCGCTTGTGTATTTGGTTGACATGCTTTATAACGTCCGTGTTATCATGGAGAAGACTGGTACAATGGAATGATTTTCCAGCGTGAGTTAGCTGCCTGCCACACTAACGTAGCCTACTGTAGACTTTGGACCCAAAAAACCCAGTTATGAGTTGTTTTTGGTCCGCTTTAGCATGATACTGCATCAGTGTGCTTTCTTTTTTTAATGATCTTGCTTGTCTTTTCTATTTTAAATGTTATTTATGCCTGATTTTTCTCCTTATTGTGGAATTACAATCAATATAAGCTAAATAATTAAAATGATCATGTCCACTGGCTGTGCAAATGTTTATCAAATTTTTCAGGTTTAATGCAGAGTACTTAATTAAAAGATTTATAAACTTTATATACAGCCACACTGATGTATATACCACCACCAGCCTCAGACCTGCATTTCATAAACGCTAAATTTATGTTGTTTTAAATGGGGAAATCATTAATGGGACTGAAGTGATTTTTTATTTCTTTAAACACACAAAAATGCCATTAATATAGCTAGGAATATTGGGTAAATATTATGTAAAGAAATCCCAGATTGTGGCATTAATAAAAAAAAAAAAAGTCCAGTAAAATCTGAGAATCTACAGGATTCCTACAGCAAAGGTCTAAAACTAATGAAGATGTTGAGATTAAAGCAGTGAGATTATTCATAAGAACAGGAGAACAATGCAGTGTGTGTTAGATCCAACTGAAAAGTGGAGCAAACTCTTACGTCACTTCACCCTGGCGACCGATAAAGCTATTTAAAAGTGGTGTCGGTTGTACTCACCTGATTGGCTAATGCATCATCAAGACTGAGCCGAACCCTCAGTCTCACACTTTATCTAAGACCAGCGTTGTCTCCTGACCTTTACAGATGAGATGCAGCTTGACTGGTCTGAGATCAGCATTAAAAAAGCATTCACACCAGCAGAAAAGCCCCATGCTGTTGACTCTGTTAGTGACGCTGGCCTTTTTACAGCCACTGACTTTTATGGAAGGCATTTTGTTAGACATTATCTGAAGATGTCATGGCAACCCTGTCCCAAAACAGCAGATCTCTCTCTCTCTCTCTCTCTCTCTCTCTCTCTCTCTCTCACACACACACACACACACATACACACACGCACATTCTCTCTCTCACACTGTCTCACACACACGCACATTCTCTCTCTCACACTGTCTCACACACACACACTCTTTCTGTCTCACTCTCACATGTACACACACACTCTCTCTCTCTCTCTCTCTCTCTCTCTCTCAATTCAATTCAGTTCAATTCAATTCAGATGAGCTTTATTGGCATGACTGTGTAACATCACAATGTTGCCAAATCAATAAATATATTATACAGATATACAAATAAATATAATCCGGGGAAACATGTATACATATCCATATTATACATGTAGGTTTAAATAAATAAATACAGAGAGCACTCTCTCTCTCTCACACACACACTCGCTCTCTCTCTCACTCACATGCACACACACACTCTCTCTCTCAGTTCAGTTCAGTTTATTTGTATAGCGCTTTTAACAATGGACATTGTCACAAAGCAGCTTTACAGAAATAAATGG
>JAKKZK010000030.1:319000-329465 GCA_037577455.1 Pangasius macronema | reverse complement strand
ATCAGGATGGGTCAAGCAGCGAGGAGGAGCAGAAGGGGTCAGGATCACTGGCATCTCAGAAGTAGCATGTGTAGCTCTCTCTCACACTCTCTCTCTCTCTCTCTCTCTCTCTCTCTCTCTCTCTCTCTCTCTCTGTTTCTCTGTTTCTCTCTCACACACACACAGTCTCTCTCTCTCTCGCTCTCACACACACACACACACACACACGCACACACACACACTCTCATTCTGTCACACACACACACACACACACACACACACACTTGCTCTCTCTGTCTCTCTCACACACTCTCTCTCTCTTTGGTGTAAGTGCAGGCAGATTACACTAAAATGTATACAAAAAAAAGAAGAAAACCAACATATATACACACATTTAAACATTACACACATCATAAACAGGAACAGTAATATATACATATATATATATATATACATAAAGCAAACAACAACAATAACATGAACCTGACGGGTGAGCATCATGATGGGTGGGTGGACATATTCAGGGTGTGTGTGTTCAGGGCGTGTGTATTCAGGGTGTGTGTGTTCAGGGTGTGTGTGTTCAGGGTGTGTGTAGGACACTCAGTGTCTTGCTGTCCCTCAGACTCTCACATTCTGATACATACTTTTCAGCAAAGGCTGCAGCGTTTCCTTCTCCCAGAATGATTCTTAATTTTTTCGTCATCTGTTAAATTGCAGAAGTGTGGGATGCTGTGTGTGATGTTTTTGGTGAAGACGTCTCTCTCTGGTGTTGATATTTTTCACAGTGGAGGAGGAAGTGCAGTTCCGTCTCAACCTCACCGCTCGTACAGTGAGCACAGTCTCTGTTCTATGGGCAGCCAGGTTCTCCTGTGTTCCAGGTTCTCCTGTGTTTCAGGTTCTCCTGTGTTCCAGGTTCTCCGATGTTCCAGGTTCTCCTGTGTTCCAGGTTCTCCTGTGCCGGCCCTTCTCCACGGCGAGACTGTGCTCACTCAGCCTGTACCTGGTCAGGATGTGTCTCTGCTCTATATCTCTGATGGTGAAGAGACACTCTGCAGTTCATTCTCTCTGTTTAGCAGTGTAATCTGGACTGGGTTTGGTTCTGACTGTCCCAGTGCGCTCCCAGTGCGCTCCCAGTGCAGATACGCTCTTCTCATCTGCTCACTAATTTGAGTGACTCTGATTAGACTTTGGTGAGCAGCGCTGGTCTGAGACTGCTGTGTGTCAGTGGTTAGTGTGTTAGTGAGTCTCAGGACCACTGTATTATCTCTCACACTCACACTCACACACACACACACACACACACACACACTCTCTCTCTCTCTCTCTCTCTCTCTCTCACTGATTCAGCTGTAACTTTCACCGCTAATTATACCACGCTGATTCAGCCACACTGCTGTCCTCTACATTGTACACTATAAAATATACACAAATATTGCACGAGTACATTGGACTTTTATTATTGAAATGTGTATATTGCGTGTTGATAATAAGTGACAGAATAAGTGAAAAGGCCATAAACTCCATTTATTAATTTGTCTGGTTATAACCTGCTATAACCTTTAGGAAAACAAAAGCTATATATTTTTAACTTGTCATTTTTTTCTGTGCTAAATTAAGAAACCCTGCCAGATTAATTCCAGCTGTTATCCTCACTATAGACACATTGTTTATTTATAAACTCAGTTTATAAATCACCATAATGTGGTGATCGCATGTGAAAGTAAAGCGGGTAGACGTGCTCTCAGTGTTGAAGGTTCTATTTTGGAGAACACTCTTATTGTTTCAGTGTTTTTATCGTCTTATTTATTTTACACTTATTTTAACTTTTTATCCTTTTTTTTACATTCTTATTGCTTTAAACTGTTTGTCTTACTAGCTTATGATGTCTATCCATATTTTAGTTTCCTTCTTTGAACTTATGCTATTTTACATGGTTATCTGTTTTCTATTGTTATGTATTTTTTAAATGTGTGTTCCTGTGAGCCTAATGCAGAATGAGAGACAGATTTAAAATCACTTGGACACATTGATCCAAGATGTAAGATTTCTTGGTTTAATTCTGAGCCTGAGCAGATCTCCACGCTCAGTGTGATGGTCAGAGCCACACAAATTTCATGTCTGACTCATATGGATGCTACCACACATTAAAATTAACATGGTATAGATGGTAAAAATAAATATTATAAAAATGTACTCTAAAGCCAGAGGTTTATTTTAAGACTGGAGATTATTATGGGAAAAGGATCAGTGAGAGATTAAACTGAAGACATAAAAAAACTTCACAAGGCAACAGAACTGAATTATTCCTGAGCGCTGTGCTGCAGCCGAAGAGACTCCACCAGTCCGGATGAGGAAGCGTGATTAATCATTCCCAAGTCTGAACTGAACTGAAGTCTCGGACAAATGTTTAATCACTTCAAACCAATTACACTTCAAAGGCTTAAAAAAAAAAACTTTCAAACTTTCTAAATCATTCCCTCTCACTGGAATATGAGAGTTATATTTTCATGACAGATAAGAATTTACACATTATCTGAGCAATCCTCAAAGCTCATACCTGATTCCTGTGCATCTAATAAACATGTTGCTTCTTCACTTCCTGTATTATTCATCCTCATCCTCACTATTATCTATAGGAATAAATAATATCAGTATTATTCATAATCTGTTTAATCTGTTTATTCCATGTGCATGTTCTGAACGAAAGAAATTTAACCCATTATTGTGAAAGATGCATAAACAGAAATGAGAAGATAAAATTAGACCATTAGTGGTAATAAAAATGTCTTATTTATGAATATTATAACAATTTAGTCAAATCACCTTCATTCAAATGAGCTGAAGATTTTTCTGTGAACTTCACTTGCCAAACTGAGCAATGTTGCAATGGAAACATTTATATTTTGTTAAAAAAAAAAAAAAATATATATATATATATATATATATATAAAGATTTAGTAAATATTTTTGTGTGCAGAAAAAGTATTCAGATTATTGAGGAATAAGAATTAATTACAGCTAGAATCCACATAGCAGAAAAAGGTGAAGGTGTGCACAGGTTCCCCTTCAGGAACTCGAGCTGCGTCGAAACGCTATGGAAACGCCCCCAGCGTGACCGCGCTCTGAATCACGTGTGTAATCAGTCCAATGGATGGGCGAGACGTCACGGGCGGGGTGACGTTACGACCCGGAAGCATAAAAGCCCGAGCGGCAAGCGTCGCGCCAGCTTTCTGTCATTCAGCAAGCGCTCTGTCATATTGTTTGTGTTTTTGTGTGATGTCTGAGGCGATGCCAGCACATAAGGCCAAGGACAAAACTAATCATACGGGCGAGAGCGGACAGCGTTTGGGGCTGTGTGCTCCTCCCTGCCCGCGCTAGGGTTCGGGCGGGGATACACACAGCTTAGGCGTTGTCTGCTTGGGAGCGGAGCGCGCAGAGCCGGCAGAGTCGAGGGAGCAGGCTGCGAGCATTGCGAGCGTTTGCCGCTGCGTGCGCTTCGCTCCCGGAAGGCAGAGCGGCGGTTACGCTCGTGGGGCTCGCAGATGGATCTGGAGATCCACCGTCCGCCGCTAAGAAGCACTGCTGTCTTGTGTTTTTCATTGATAAATTCATAAAACATTCACTGATTCATAGAAACCCTCATTTAACCCTTTGTAAACAATTTGGTACGTAAAAAAATCTGTCCATTCAATAACATTGTGTGTCAACACTTTCCAATTAAACAGAAAAAACAGGTGACCAAAAGACTCGTGACAGTTCTGTTAAGCACTATGTGTAGATCAACCACAAATAAGCTAACACTGTTTTTATAATGTGTGTGAGGATTACAACAAAATTATCCCCATAAAAATGCACCGCCTCATCAACATGATGCCTGCTGCACCTTGAGCACAAAACAGATGAAAAATAAAGAAGCTGCAGCAGGAAGTTGGTCATGAGTGTTATGAGCTGATTTTATATAAAACACACAAATTAGAAATCAAACATCAGTCCAGTTAACTACTGGACCATCTGACTACACACATAAATGTACATGGTTAAAATGAGAAGATACATTACAGCACAGTGAAATTCTTTTCTTTGCATATCCCAGATTGTTATAAAGCTGAGGTCAGAGCCATGACACAGCACCGCTGGAGCAGAGAGGGTTAAGGGCCTTCAAGGGCTTCAAGTCCTAAAATGTTGTTAATAAATATACAGCATTTGTGTTAAACTTGCAGTGAATCTTTGAAATTAGGACTGCTCAGGAATGTTCATCACATTTCTTATTTCTTAGCACATTCTTCATCTGCACCTCGGTGATGAAGCACCTGTTCATACTCCTGTTTTTTACAGGTGAGAGAGAGAGAGAGAGAGAGAGAGAGAGAGAGAGAGAGAGAGAGAAAGTAACTGGCCTTTATCTGGTTGTCATACTGTGTGGGGCATCTCTAGCAATAAGAATCTGAATATTAGAAAAATACAGACAGGCACCACTATAGCTAGATATATTTAATATTTAGCTATTATTAGCATTATTACTGCATAAAACTCTCAAAACTCTCCTCCACAGGAGTTGTACCCATCATCCTGCCCGTCCCTCGTAAATACTATTTTACTATTTGATCCAACAGGGGAGAAATTGGAGTGACGCTCAGAGCAATTGCATTGCTTACACATGCAATTAATCTTACCTCAGCCATGTGTGGTGTTTCCACTGAGGCGGTAAAAACGAATGAACACTAGGAGTCGACTCACTGATCTGAAGAGTCGTTTTGGTGATCGAACAGCAGCACGTTATTAGAGGCTGTGTTCCAAATGTCTTTTTTCACCGTAGTTTTAATGAAATCACTCTGGATGAGAGCACAGCTGATCAAATGATCTGTTTTGTTTCAACATCAACAGTGACATTCCAGTTTATTTGAAAGGCAGTTAAATATAGAGAACAAGGTAAGCTTTAAAGATCCTAATATTGCCTATAAAGTGAAATGGATTAACCACCTTATTAAAAATAAATATAGCTCACACAGTAATGCATCATCATTTTCAATAATACAATAAACACTTTTTCAACTGAATTGAAAATTCAACATGATGGAAATTAAAATAAAATGTACAACATTGCTATACTGAAAATTCTAAGAAAAAAGGATCAGTGAGAGATTAAACTGAAGACATGAAAGACCTCACAAAGCAACAGGAGCATTTAAAATAATTTAATAATCAGAGCAATCGGTGTAAACCAGAAGCAGGTGAATTAAATGATTACAGAGATTACTGTGAAAACGCGGAGAAAAGCGACGTCTGCTAAAGACAGAGGCTCCAACACTCTGCATGTGCAGCTGAGTTTGTAAATTGTCCATTATAAATCCAAACAAATCTTAAAATAAAAAAAATCAAGAAATTCATATATAAATTTGGAATCCCATTTTTTGTTCTTTTTACCTGGGTTTATTTATTATTATAGATATTTATTTCAGTAGTTATATTTAGCCCATTTTATTTCTCCCTCTGTGCGGTTCAGGTGGTTAATAATCCTGAAAACTGTGGAAAAGCAACAGTGCTATCAGGTCACGATCATAATGAAGAAGGAGGGATAGAGTGATGACGGGATGATGGGATTATGGAATGGAGGAATAAGTGGGTGGAGGGACGAGGAGTGTCACTGGAGGTAGCGGTAAACTTTAAAGCAGTGGTTTCCGGAATCAGCCACCAGGACGTGAGAGTCGGAGGTGATGGCGAGACCCTGAGGGCCAAACAGAGGATCTGCTGACGTGTTAATGAAGGACAGGAATGAGCCACTGCTGTCAAACACCTACACGCACACATACACACGCACACACACACACACACACACACACACACACACACACACACACACACACACACACACACACACACACACACAGTTTCAATGTCACAGGGTTAATGAATTCAAAGCTGTGTGTAGACATTACTGGAGTGTGCTTAGTGGAGTGTGTTACCTGTATCCGGCTGTTTCCCCAGTCTGCTACGATGATGTTTCCATTTAAATCCACAGCGACTCCTGTGGGGGCGTTAAACTGACCATTTCCCTCACCACTACAGCCGAACTTCAACAGGAACTCTCCCTCCGCATTAAACACCTCAAACATGACACATTAACCTTCATTACATTTTACATTTGCATACAGAAGGAATATAACTCATCTGATTTTACACCCGTTACTGCGATCACATACCTTTACTGAGTGATTGTGGAAATCAGTGACAATAATCTCATTATTCTGATTCACTGCTGCAAAGTGGGGACCTAAAGCAAGAGACACAACACAGAGGGCGAGACAGAATGATTAAAACAAGAGGACGGACATAAGTTCAGTGTTGGGTGTTTTTATTTTGAAGGATTTCTTTTACTGTAAAATATGGCCAATATTGTCCATGCATTATGGGAAAACATACACTCCCTCTGCCATACAGTTGATTAAATAAGTTTTTATGTCTAGGTACAAGTGAAAGAGAAAATGTGAGGAAATGAGAACCCAGTGAACACCTGCAAACTGTCTGTCTCCATTTCCACGAGAGCCAAACTTGCGAATGAATTTGCCGTTCGGCTGGAAGACGAAGATGCTGCAGGATTTATTATCCACTACGATGATGTTCCCATTTCTGTCCACAGACACACCTTTAGGACCCATCAGCTTCCCAGAGCCGATCTTACTCTGAGAAAAGGACACACAGCTCATTGCTCACCTCTGCTTCAGGAGGACATGTATGTTCACGCCATTGAAGAGAATGAATAAAAGCAGTCACTCTGAACTGGGATAAGATTCACACTACACTCTTTACTTTAATTTAATAACCAGCTTTATGATTTCTGTACCTCATATTCATTGTGTGGTTTTAATATCTATGAAACAGTTTTTTCCTTTACCTTAAATTTACCGTCGCTGGAGAATATGCTGACCCATTTGGTGTCATAGTCGGCAATGATGATGTCACCGTTGGGGTGGATGGTGATGCCGGTGGGCCGTTGGAGTTGCCCCGGAGACCGACCCCGTACCCCGAAACGACTCTTAAACTTTCCATCATTCGAAAATAACTATGAAGATAGACAAAAATGTCTTTAGTGCACTTTTTAAAGATTAAACATATTTTAAATAACTGCAGTGATGTCAGTTTTACCTGGACACACTGATTGTTGCTGTCGGCTATTAAAATATTTCCAGTGTCTGAAGCGGCCACGCCCTGCAGATTGGCAAATTCTCCCTTATTTCTCCCTTTAGTCCCTACAGTAAACAGAATAGCCATTACACAGCACTGACATCATAACCAAAAACACTTCCTACTACATTACATCATAACCAAAACCCCTCCCACTACTTTGCATTGTAACTCAAACACCTCCTACTACATTACTTCTTCGGGTGAAACCAGTCCTATAATGACACAGCAGGTTTCCCTCCTTCCACAGCACTCATTTGTACCGATTCGGAGGATGAGGTCATCCTCAGTGGCGTTCCCCTTGCCCCTGCCCGAGCTGTACATGCTGCCGGGCCGCTTGATGGTTCGCTGTTTGATGTGGGAGCTCCCCAGTGACTTTAGACATCTCTTGGCACCATTGGTGTTGCCAGATTCCGGCGTGTGTTTGGTGGCACGGATGCTGAAGGGACTCCCACGGATGTGCTGTCCATACAGGCGAAGTGCAAGCATGTACTGACCCTCATGTGACAGTGTGTACAGTACGTCATACGTGCCATCTTTGTGGTCGACAACTTCACCTTCTCCCACCAGCGTACCATCTGCACCATTCAGCTCAGCTGAGAGAGGAGCGCCCCCTGTGTGGCACAGCCCGCCGTCTTTGTCCTTAGAGGTGACGGTGACGGATGTGGGTCGGCCCACCACGCAGCGCCGCAGTCCCTCACCACTCGCCACCGTCTCTCCTGCCACTGCGCTGCCAGTGATGATGGAACCCAGACGGCGGATGGAGCTGCACAGACCATCAGTCTCTGCTGTGAAGCTCAGTTGACCGTTCTCTTCAGGCCGCAGAGGAAGTTCACGAGTCGCCAGGTCACTTAGACGCTCGCTCAGCTGCTTCTCCACCAGCAGTACCTCGGCCTCAGAGCCACTGCGTAATGCCCTTTCTGTCACACTGCAGCCGCTGCGCATGCCCTCCTGCTCCCGCAGCAACAATGCTAACTGTGACTGAAGCACCTGTGCATAAAACAGACACAGCATTAACATCTCTCTCAGTCAGGTTTCGGGAAGCATCACAGTTCAGAATCAGAGCTGGATAAAGCTGCCACTTTTGCTTGCCTTAGACCATGGACATGTTACTGTTCAGTGAGGTCAGTGTTTAACATTATTGACTGTGAGAAATTTTAATATGTTCTTTCCTGGGTTAGGTTTTATTTGACAGAATGTTAACAGTGTGTTAGAATAAATAGACTTTTCAGAGGCTAAACAGTGCAATACAGGATCACACAAGGTTCTGTTTTAGTTGCTCTATTATTCTCTGTTTATACACAGCTCCTTGCACATGTTCACAGTGAAACAGTGAAAAAGCTACAGTTAAGGTCAGTTATCCTGCAGACAAACTGCTCTGTAATCATCCAGCTGTTTATAAACACTGTTATTGTCCTAGACCTTCAGTTGAAAAGAACAAATGTATATAACACTAACACACAAAGACATTTATCCTGTTTGTTGTTTTCATGATCGTGTTTACCTCCTGCACACACACACACACACACACACACACACACACACACACACACACACACACAAACCCAAAGCACCGATGAAAAAGGATCATCAAAAGTTTCTATGTAATCACCTCAAGTTCTGCGTTTCCATCTTCCTCCATCAAAACACACAACACTGATACACTCCGAACTTCCCAGACTTACTCCACTCACTCTGTGTCCCAGGGCATAACCGGTTATACCAGTTTGACAGTTTAATCACTGTCATCTCACACACACACACACACACACACACACACACACACACACACACACACACACACACACACACACACACACACAGAGTTGCATAACCCATTAGCTCATTTTCCGGTGGGAGGATCCAAGATGGCAGCTGTCTGTGTAAATGTTTAAAGGGCACTGAGCAAATTCTTTACACAGATCAGATAGAGAGCTTCTCGGTTCTCCTGCAGGAGGAACCATGACAAGCCTGAATCATTTTAAAGAAGAGCCAGTAATCACTGGATGACTAATATCAAATAAAATATGCAGCAGTGACCTGAGAAGTTCTACATTCTAAGAAAATAATGCTCAGTCTAGAACTTTTAAGGGTTCCTCGTGTTGTGAAAGTAATTGTGTAGAGCCCTACAACAGAGTACATCTTGATCAGAGAGGATTCCAAATAGAATCACTATGGAAAGGTAGGAACCCCTATCCAGAACTATCCAGAAAAAAAAACCTGGAAGAACCTTTTATTATAAGAGTGTGTGATGGAGCCGCTGCTCTGACCTTGTGTTTGAGGGTGTAGTTCACCTCCACCTCCATCAGCAGCACACTCTTACGCACATTCAGCATCTTCTGCAGCTCACTGAAGGTGTTGTGGATTTTCTCCTCGACTGAGCTCTTCTGACTGGTTAGCTGCTGCAGGATCTCAGACAGCGTCTGCAGCGCCGAGTTGATCTCCGGAAGTCTGAGATGGACACATGAGAAAATGATACACCGTGCGCTCTCTCTCTCTCTCTCTCTCTCTCTCTCTCTCTTGCTCTATTCTCTTCAGAAGGTTTGTTTAACAGCAACAGTCATTTCGAGTATATTTCTCATTTCCACCAATATCTCATGTTCACCTTATCACCATGACTACATCCACCCAGATCATGTGACATAAAGATAGTAATGGACAGTGCAGTGTAACAGGAAACAGAAAATGTGAGCTCCTGACCTGCACCTGACGGAGTTTAGCTGCTGGAGCAGTGAAGCTCTGTGCTGTGTGAGGACATGTGTGAGGGGGACAGTCACGTGTTGGGCGTGGTCATCACTGCTGCACTCCTCACACACAGCTGCCTCACACACGGGACAGTAATACTCCTTTACCTGAAAAACACACAGTTACTTTAATGTGGAACTGTTTTACTACTTCCTCTTTCACTGTTTCAACTAAAAGATATTTAACAGGGTCGAAACTTATAACTTGCTGTAGGAGACATGTAGGGGACATGGTAAGGACATGTAGGGGAACATGATGAGGACGTGTAGGGAACGTGGTGAGGATGTGTACAGGAAGTGGTGAGGACATGTAGGGGAGGTGGTGAGGATGTGTAGGGGACGTGGTGAGGATGTGTACAGGAAGTGGTGAGGACATGTAGGGGAGGTGGTGAGGATGTGTAGGGGAGGTGGTGAGGACGTGTAGGGGACGTGGTGAGGACGTGTAGGGGACGTGGTGAGGACGTGTACAGGAAGTGGTGAGGACACGTAGGGGAGGTGGTGAGGATGTGTAGGGGACGTGGTGAGGACGTGTACAGGAAGTGGTGAGGACATATAGGGGAGGT
>JAKKZK010000030.1:276754-300322 GCA_037577455.1 Pangasius macronema | reverse complement strand
GAAGAAACCTTGAGAGGAACCAGACTCAACAGAGAACCCATCCTCATATGGGTTTACACTGTAGTGCGTGTGTGTGTACAATGTGCGTTTGTGTAGTCCATAGAAACCAGGATGTTAGTAGGGAGGAGAAACTGTCCTGAGCTACAAACAGGAAAATACAGAAACTAGTTCTATCAGTTACTCACCAATCTGTAATACCCAGGACACGTGATGCTGGAACCCTTCATCTGCCTCGACACACCCACAAATGCTGTCTGATTGATCTGACGTTATGCTGATGACTGAGGCGAGATAACCCTAACCCGAGTCCAGTTAAAGTGGGGGTGTGGCCTTGAGTGTACAGGGACATAGCCACGCCCTCAACACAAACCAGTGCTAAGGAAGTGTGGGAAAATAATAAACACTTTGTAGAGTCTGGAATTAAAACAGAAAGTTTGAGTGTGTGTAAACCTGGCCTGTAAGTGTTTTTACGCACTTTACTGAATAAGGCCAGTAAACCGCATCACTTCCTCTTTAACAGTCACTGCACGGTATTTATTCTTCCACTAGCTGCTCTTAAATATTACTGCATCTGAATGTGAGATCTGATCTACACAGCTGCCTGGTTTTTATAAATGTTTCAGTCAGACATGTGATAAATGGTTTAACCAGATGCACTGGGACTTTGTGGTTTTTGGTCCATCAATGCTGAAACACACAGCCGGGTTTTAATTAAATGTCCAGTCGAGGACAGAATCAATATCAGATTGAGATGCTGGCGCTATCGTTTGTGTCTGAGAGAAACAGAGTGTCTGTCGTCCAGACAGAACGGAGAGACGAGCCAGTTCCTCTTCTGGCCTCCTGTCAAATGCATCTATAAAAAAATATAATTTAAAAAATGGCTTTTATTACAGACTGACCTGTAATAAGGGCACAGATAAACTGAGTCAGTGGGAAAGGAAAACTGACTTCTTTAAGTTAAAACACGACTTCATCAGGCATTCTGTAATAAAATCCTTTTTTCTCCAGCTACTGTCTTGGAAATAACGGTGCTACAAAAGAGTTGTGTGATGTTAAAATGATGAGGACGTTTATCTTATGCTGTATATGATCACGCTGGTGTATTATTCCACCCGGGGGTAACTGCTCATTTTTCCTGCTTCTTCCTGCTAAAGCGTCTTCCTTTACAGCAAAATCCATTTCACTGAACATGTAAGTGCTAAGGGAAAGGTCATGTTATTTTTTGGACTAAAGTCATGTAGATTGTCAGCTCTTTAATACGGTCCCTAACCTCTAATCACTAACTCTCACTGTAACCTTCACATCTGTCAGTTCTTCTACTCTCTCTCTCTCTCTCTCTCTCTCTCTCTCTCTGGGAGCGAGTGGGCGGAGTGGGAGTGGTGGCCGTTTGTGGCTGGTAGGAGTGCTCTTTATCTAACTTTTGTGTGTCTTTGTGTATGTTTTCTGTGTAATTTCTGAAAGTTAGTGTTTGGAGGAAATATAAGAAATTTGTTTCCAGTGTTTTCGCTAGAAATGTGACTAGTCTGTGAGTTGTGAAAACTTAACTTGGCATCATAGATTAAAATTTTTGTCTAAAGTAAGTGTTGAGGAATGTAGTATAGCAGGGGGCAATGTGGTGGGACATAACAGCATTGTTTCGGCTTCCAGGATGAGCAACTCGATTGTTCTCTTCTTAAACACGATTGAGGCCAATGAGGTCGTACAAACAGGAGTCATAATTAATGACTTTTTGGTACCCAGGCTTGCTCCTAGTAACCCTTCCAAAAAAGTCATTTTATCAAACATCCTTCCGTTTGGAACAGATGAAAGTCTTGAAAAAGTATTGTCTTTCTTTGGCAGGTTAGTCTCTCCCATTAGGAAAATTGCTCTTGGGTACGAATCGCCGTTGTTGAAATTTATCGTTTCCTTTAGGAGACAAGTTTTCGCGGTTTTGAAAAATAATGCTGACGTGCTTAATTTGTCCTTTAATATCAAGATTGATGATTTGATTGTAAGGTTTATGCAACATCTGAAACTAGTATGAAATGCTTTATTTGTGGAAGAGTGGGTCATCTTGTGCATGCTTGCCCTGAGAAAATAGATGAAAATGCTACTGATATGGTGAATTCCCGAGCAGACTAAGCCTGCTGAGTCGAGTTGGTTACTGTCGTGCCAGTTGGAGCCGAAACCGTGTCAGATGAACCCAGTGTGGCTGAGACTGTTGTGAATAGTCTTTCGGTGCTCATGGGCACTGTAGCTGAACTGAGCTGCTTTCACAGATAAAGACGTTTACCGTCTTAGGAAAATTGTGAGTAAACTCAAAAAACTAATTCTGAAGGATGTAAAACAGTCACATTACACAAATGGTGTAATTTTCTTTTTCAAAAACAGACCAGCACCCACTTATCTCAAAGCTCTTATCACATGGCACCACACTCCCTCCGGTCCTCTAGCACTGCTCGACTGATCCCTCCATCTCTCAGGATACAAGGAAGACCTGCATCCAGACTCTTCTCTGTTCTCGGCCGAGGTGGCAGAATGAACTTCCCCTAGATGTCCGAACAGCTGAGTGACTGGCAGTCTTCAAATGACGTCTAAAGACTTACCTCTTCATAAAGTACTTAAGTTAGTAGTGTATTGTCTGTTTGTCACGTCCCCAACAGAGTTCTGGACCGATGGTGTTCCTAGTTTGTGACCTAGTGAGCCAATATCAGAGTGTATTTTTGATAGACTTCAAAGCACTATTGTAAGTCGCTCTGGATAACATGCTTCCATGTTGTGGAGAGGCAGATTATTGGCCGGTAGTTTGAAGGTGTACCATTGTGGGGATTCTTCATGATCAGGATGGTCCTCCCTGTGTTAGCAGCTCGCTCATTTGTGCTGCCAGGTGACCATGGAGCCATGTTAGCTTCTATCAGTTAGCATGCTAGCTGTATCCGGGTTGACTGTGCTTAGGTCTGGCCACAACTATGACTAGTTGTGGGATATCATCTGCTTAACACTGCTGTCCTGTATCAGGGTCCACTTATTAGTAGCACTAGGCTACCATCTGATTCTTAGTCAGTGTGGATGTTGGTCCTCTGCTCATCCATAGCTCCCACATTCATTGCATATGTCCTCACTGCTTGGGCCTGCTGTCCATCTTATTCCAGTAGCCCACTTTTCATCAGCATGTCCTGGTTCCCCAGCACCTGACGCAGACCTTGTTAATTCTGGCAATGTCCGGCAATGTGTATTTTTCTCGCTCATGTTCCAAAGTAGGCTTGTGTAACATTAGGAGTCTAAGCCTGGGGACCCTTACTGGAGGTTTATCCTGATGAGGATTCAAACCCCAAAACATATATACGGATGGTGTGTGTGTGTGTGTGTGTGTGTGTGTGTCTGTGTATACAGTATCTATGAATGTATGTGTTTGAAATCAGTAAGTCTCCACTACAGACCACTGCACATACTGTAGAATATAAGGTTCTCTTTAGGGCAGCGTCACTGTTCTTTAGACTGAAGTGTTTTTTTGCAGGATGTCACGGCAGTGTTGCTCAGATGAATGTGTTTGAGTTTTATGAAGTCTGCTGAACATTAACTTAATTCTACACGTTCCATACGCCTCACTTCTCATTTCCATCTACGGAGTCTCTGGTTTTTGTGTAACGGGTCCCCAGGCCTTGCACTAATCACATTTCCCGACATGTTAGCCCTCATTGTGAACAGCTGGACCATCAGTAACCACTGCATCAGAGAGAGGGAGAGAGAGAGAGAGAGAGAGGGAGAGAGAGAGAGAGAGAGAGAGAGAGGGAGAGAGAGAGAGAGAGAGGGAGAGAGAGAGGGAGAGAGAGGGAGAGAGAGAGGGAGAGAGAGAGAGAGAGAGAGAGAGGAAGAGAGGAATCGCACTGACCCAAACACAGCTAACGTCGATGAAACTCAGTCCTAATCACATTACACTTTAATGATGGGCTTTTTATTTAAGTGTCGTATTAGAGCTACGAACAGCCTGAGTATCAGTCTAATGACCTCATGTTCTCTTTTATTCATTCATTTATTACATTTACTTTCACCTGAAACCACGCCCCCTTCACCTGATTGGTCAGTGGGCAGAGCTGAAGGAATTTTAAAGAACAGAACATTTTGATATATATCAAATATGATATATACATATATTTAATGAAAAAGTGAATTAAAATAAATTGGAATAAATTCTTTATAAGGATCTTTAATAAACAATGTTCTTGCATAATAATGAGTATTTCAACTCCAAAGTTTTGTTTTTTGCTTTACTGAAGAAAACAGAGAACTCACTCTCCTTCATGGTTATAACTTTTTACCTGAACATCTGACACACAGATTAAAAATGAATAAACTTCAATATCTTATTTTATTATTTAATGCAGAATATGGCCTATTAACTATAAGATTATTGTATACAGTTAGCTTAATTGCTAGCTAGGTTCTACTTTTACTACTACTACTACTACTACTACTACTACTAATAATAATAATAATAATAATAATAATAATAAAAAGTCGTTTTGTGTTGAGGTTCTGTACTAAAGTTCTGAGTTGATCCACAGATACGGCGCTGAGGTGATTACAGCAGGTGTTTTAAACAGATATTTCTGTGCTGATGTGCACTTTATCCAGGATCTGATATAAATAAAGGAAAATAAAAAGGCTATGTGGGGTGTGGTAACTGGACTTAAAATTTCAGACATGTAGCTTCTGCTATTATCAGAATGACCAATCAGAGCAGAGCAGATTGTGAGAGGGGGCGTGGTTTCGAACAGAGGCTGTCGGAAAGAAAGAAGCGTGCGTCTGACTCCAGCCACACACGCTCCTGACGCCATGTGAAGTGATGTGAGGAGCAGTGTGTGTTTACTGAAATAAAAGCCCCAGCAGTGACACACACACACACACACACACACACACACACACACACACACACACACCGGCTCTGTGCTGAAGTGTGGATTGGAACTGAGCGCTTTTACTCTGCGGCATGATTCAGAAAATCTGCTTCATTACTCATCTGAACTTCTTGAAGCTTCTACTCTATAAAGGTGAGATGATGATGATGATGATGATGATGATGATGATGATGATGATGAGGAGGAGGANGAGGAGGAGGATTTTACTTAAAGGCTAAATTATGGTTTTATTTTTTAAACTGAACCTGGGCTGTGAAGAGCTTTTCTACTTTTCTATTAATCCACATATATATAAATATCATTTATTTATGTATTTATTTATGTATTTATTTATGTATTTATTTGTGTATGTATTTATTTATTTATTTATTGTGTTTTATCCTCTGGTGATGTTCTCTAAATTGGTTGGGATGTGATTAATTAGTTGTAATTAAAAGATGCTCAGAGCAGAATGAGTGCTATTTCATGATAATTGTGTAATGACAGCTTCATCCTCCAGCTTCTTCTGTGAAGACACACACACATGCGCGCACACACACACACACACACACACACACACACACACACACACACACACACACACACACACACACTCCTCTAATGTTCTGTATTAATGTGAAATATTGAAACTATTAAACTTTAACAGATTTAACTGTCTGCATGTGAGAAGATGAAAAGACTTTATTCACTGAAAGGGTTCTGAGCTTCCTAAAGAGGTTCTCCCTGGAACACTCAATGAAAGGAAAACATAACGTCTTTAAGGGAAATCTTTCCCACACAATTTAAACATCTTAGTGCACATATAAACTCTGTAATCTGTGGTTGGAATTAAAATCCATACACGCTACAGTCTCGCAGGGAAAATGTGTTCCTTAGGGGTTCTAGATGGTTTTCTCTTTTTAACAAGGGTCTACCTGGAACCTTTCTTCAAGAAGGTAAATATATGTTGTAGAATTCAAACCATCAGAACCAATCAAGAACCATTTAAAATGGGAGTTTGTATTATCAACAAAATTATAAATTGACTGTTCCAGCACACCTGATGACACTAATGAGCTGATTAACATCACTTGCTGAGCTGAATCAAGTGTGTTAGAGCAGGAGAACCCTAAAGTGTGCAGGACAGAGGGTTCTCCAGCGTTGGGAACCTGTGCTTTGAGGTAATGCTTGAAGGTGCTATATAGAACTGTATGGTAAAATCCATTAACTTTCTCAAGACACCCTAAAGAATTGTTTTGTCTAAGAGTGAAGAGCTTTATAAAGTGTGTATCTGCAGTGTGTTATTGCTCGAATTAGCTAGCTTGTTTTAAATGATTCGCTAGTCACTACTGCAGTGTTGTGTTCTTTACAGTTCTAGCGCAAACATGGCTATGATGAATGAAGAGAACATGACCCGAGACGACACCACTGCCTTCTCTAACTGCTGCACACTGCAGGATGTCGCGGATGAAGGAGCTTTATTAGAAGGTCTGGAGGACAGTACACAGCTTGTAGGGGTTCAGGTGGTTCTCATCTTAGCCTACAGCACCATCATCCTGTTCGGCGTCAGCGGAAACTCTCTGGTTATTTATGTCGTGTACAAGTTCCGCAACCTGCACACGGTCACTAACTTCTTCATCGCTAACCTGGCTGTAGCAGATCTGCTGGTGAACGCGCTGTGCCTGCCCTTCACCCTGATGGCCACGCTCTCAGGCGAGTGGAAGTTTGGTCAGGTGATGTGTTACCTGTTACCGTACGCTCAGGGCCTCGCCGTTCATGTGTCCACCATTACGCTTAGCGTAATCTCTCTGGACCGCTACCGCAGCATCGTCCACCACACTGAGACAAAAATGTCTAAAGACGTGTGTGTGGTGGTCATCATCGTCACATGGATGGCCAGTGCTGTGCTTGCAAGCCCCTTAGCCATCTTCCGTGAGTATGTGACCTTTGACCTGACACCTGAGCACAGCATTCAGGGTTGTGTGGAGAAGTGGCCGGGCAGCAGTGCAGACGGAACCGTGTACAGTGTGGCCACGTTCCTGCTGCAGTACGGCCTGCCCCTGTCCGTCATTTCCTATGCCTACGCCTGCATCTGGAGCAAACTCAGGAAGCACGTGAGCCCCGGAGGAGGACACAGCGAGCGACACCGGCGCCGACGGAAAACCACAAAGATGCTAGCGGCTGTGGTGGCCGTGTTCGCCATCAGCTGGCTACCGTTCCACGCCTTCCAGCTGGCAGTGGATATCGACAGCAGTGTGTTGGACATGAAGGATTTTAAGCTGCTCTATACGGTGTTCCACATCATCGCCATGTGCTCCACATTTGCAAACCCCATCCTCTATGGCTGGATGAACCAGAACTACCGGGCGGCCTTCGCCGCGGCGTTTAAGTGCGCTCTGGCCGAGGGCGTGCTGAGGAGAGTGCACAGCAGGGACACGGTGAGAGACAAAGCCCTCAGACACAAGTGTACCATCACCACACTGACTCAGGATAACACACACCTGTGACAGCATGGCGCAGCAGGGAAAATAACACAACAAGAAATAAAGTCACCAAAGATGACATCAACAAAATATTTGCAGACTCAGACCTCATATAAAAACGTTTTTCAGTAACCATGTTCTCAGTGTTATTCCTGTGTAAGGTGTAATGTTACAACAGCTTCAGATCCGTGTGTGAACATTTATGTTGTCATTGTGTGTTTTATCCTATAAGGTGTGTATGTCAGAAGTATACTGTGTGTGCTGTCTGTTGTTAGCGAGGAGGATATCATTTACTATGACAGTGATTCAGGAGACGAAAATATTTCTTCTTGTTTCAATTTCTCAAGTAACAAACCTGATAAAGTTGGGACATGACAGACGGCAGCTTGTCACGTTGGTGTATCTGCACTGCATCTCACTGTCAATAAAGCCGGCCTCCAGCTCGATTCATTGTGCAGCCGCTGACGTATACGACCGGCTCCTTTAGAAAGACGGACAACGGTGAAAAGTTAACAGCTGCAAAAATAAATACTGGCTCTAATGTTTAGACTGATTTTTTTTAATTTGTAAGATAATTGTGAGTGTTTATGTGTCTTGTACACGTCAGAGTGACTCAGTTACAGAATGAGAGCTGATGTAGTGAAGTTAATAACAGCGTCAGAGCCGTTGTCCAGGGTGGGACGCTGCACACCAGCTGCACACTGAACTCTGATTTACTCAGCATGTGTTTTACACCAGAGAGCTGCAGTCGTATACTCGCCGTTACACACACTCTCACACACACACAGTTTATGTCCTGAATCTATACATGGAGGCGGATGGGTGCAAGGCGGCACGATGGTGCAGTTTCTTTGTTTGGTTTAGTCCCAAAACTGGCATCAGTGCAGGCAGCGTAGAAACAGCAGGACAATCTGCGGTTAAATCAAAACAAAGACAAGCAGCAGAAATCATTACACAATCATGTGAAGGTTTCGAGTTTAGACCAGCTTTAGACATTGTTCAGTGTTTATAACCAGCATACACTCACAATGCTTTCTGAAACACACACACACACACACACACACACACACACAGTCTGGTCAAAAACGTGTATTATTAATGACCTTTTACACCGTTTGCACATCGATGTCTCTTGTGTGTGAGGATTATAACACACTTACACCATGGCTCTGTTGAGTTCTGGACTGTGATTGGTCAGAAGGTGTTGATTAGTTTTCTATAACAGCAGCTCTGACAGTAGTTCAGCTTTATATTAATGCAATCTTTCTGATATGTTATCGATTCTATAGTAATAACTAATCATTGGTAAGTTGCTGAAAAATAAAGAATACGCAGCAGGATGCTGGAGTTCAGGCTTATAACCTGATTTCTACAGAACTCTCAATACAGACTTCAGTCCAGTTAACTGCAGGATCATCAGACTACACGGAGGAGAGGAGAGGAGAGGAGAGGAGAGGAGAGGAGAGGAGAGGAGAGTGCTGTGCCTCGTTTGTGAATATTAATGCACTTGTAATTGTACATAGTGACAGAATCCTGATTTCTTTTATTCTCTTTGAACAGATTAGCTTTACGCAGTAGCATCATTTGACAGATTAATGACAGATTTATAGTGGATTTATGGTGGATTTATGGTGGATTAACGGTGGATTAACAGTGGGTTCATGGTGGACACGCTGTTAAAGGGACTAAAGGAACAGGGCGTGTCCCATCATATTTAAAGTAACACTAATGACAAAAACACTTAGTGACTGCAGCTTCACTGTGCAAACAGACAATTTCAACTTAAGATTAAAGTGCAATAAACTATAAATAAAAACAGTTTACACTCAAGTCTCAGTCTCTGAACAGTGGATAACTTCACGTTCATATGATAATCAAGTTAAAACTCTAATGAAATCAGAAATGACCCTGATGCTCTTACTGAAGTTCTGTTAAACACAACTGCACTATTTGTCCATGTAGTCCACAGTTACAGAAGGGAATGATGTATAATCGCACTCTCCGCTGCCCCCAGGTGAGGACGGGTTCCTTCGGACTCTGGTTCCTCTCAAGGTTTCTTCCTCATGTCGTCTCAGGGAGATTTTCCTGAGATTTAAAGTATCATCTACGCTTCATATTAGCGTTCTGATTAGCTGGTAAACTAATTAACATGCTAACAGTTTGTTTGCTAATTAGTTTGCAGAGAAAAGTTGAAAGGATACAGAGAGAAACGTTAATTAAATGTTATAGTTTATATTGTACTCCTGTTTAAAATATCATTTAACTGAAAATTAAATTTCACTGGGTCGCAATGCCTTCTGGGTAATCATCGCTGCTGAGGTGTGACAGGATCTCTCAAACCTACATGAGCTCTAACAATCTCACAAACTTCAGCAGTTAATAAAATCTGTAAAACGTAATAATACAGCAGGAACAGGGTTTACCACAGAGATTCACTTTCTGAAACTATAAAGAGAATCACTTCAGGATTAATAAATATCGTGTTTACTGTGTAGCAGGACCACGGCACACACACACAATAACGTACAAACAAAGTGACATTAAACTTATAAACAACTTCAGGATTTAAATTCAACAATAATCACAAAAGAGACATTTAGAAACATTTTTTATAAATGTTGCTTTAAAGAAGATCAATAAAGATCATATTTTCCGCTGAAGATTTCAGTTAATGTTCTTCCGCTAAAGTGCTTATCAGACTCACACTAACACAACAAAATAAATCAGATTTATAATTAGATCAGACATGGGGCAGCGCACGCTCCTGTTATTACTGTCAGAGTCACCATCACGCCGATCCATCAGTGCTCCTGCAGAGAGATTCTCACTGGCCACTTTATAAGGAACACCTACACACCTGCAATATCCAACCAGCCAGTCATATGGTAGAGCTCAGTGTATAAAACGACAGGCACTGGTCAGGAGCATTAGTTACTGCTCACATCAAACATCAGAACAGGGGAAAATCATCCTAAACAGGACATTTGCAGACGGGATAAAGACCAGCTGATGTTTTTCTTCAGCTGTCCGGTGTGGGTGAGTCTGTGTCCATGAGAGCCTCAGATTCCTGTTCTTGGCTGACAGGAGTGGAACCTGATGTGGTCTTCTGCTGTTGTAGCTCATCCACCTCAGAGTTCAATGTTTTGTGCATACTGAGATGCTTTTCTGCTCACCGCGGTTTTAAAGAGTGGCTATTTGAGTTACTACAGACTACCTGTCAGCTCAGACCAGTCTGTCCATGCAGATCAGCAGTTTCTCAGATACTCAAACCAGTGCACCTGGCACCGACACCCACTGACCTGCACCTGCTTCATTTTATGCATCATCAATGCATAATGAATGAGCAGATGTCTAAGTATTCCTAATAAAGTGGCCGGTGAGCGTATATCCAGAGATACGGTGAGGATTATTTGCCAAACGGGACGGTTCTGTTCGGGGGGCTCCACGGGGGCGGCGGCTCCTCCACTACAGTCGCTTTCATCTTTTGTTCTCTTCGCTCTTGTTTCTGCTGAAACTCTTTCCTTCTCTGTAAAGACAGAAACACACTCGTGTGAAAAAAGATCTAAACATCCGATTCTTACCATGGATCTGATCTAATCTGCAGAATTCTGTGCTCTGGCTGCCTCTGTGGTTTAAAGCCTGACTCGGTCTCTGTCGCTACTGAGATAAAAAGATTGATGACTCTGTAAATAACTCTTTATTGTGCTGTGGTGCTTCTCTCAGATCATTAATCTGACTTTAATGCATTCCAGTGTTGGAAAATCAATATTTTCAGTACGAAAGTAGAACGCAGCATGTTTCTGTTTCTGCACATGAAACTGCACAGCTACAAGCGACCAAGCTCAGAGCCTGCTTTCAGTGTGAAAATGAAACACACCAGAGCCTTTACTTTAACACTCTGTGTGAGTGAAGTGAATATAAACGTGTAAAAGTGAAACACGTAAAGGTTTAATCCACACACCAGCCATTCTTCATACGTGTCCAGCGCCGTCTTTTCTCTTTCTTCCTTCTCATATTTCTCCTCAATCTCTTTTATTTCCTTCTTCCTGCGTTCAGACTTCAGCTTCTCCTCAATCACCTCCTTCTTCCTGTCACTCCTGAGAGATGAAACAAACATCACGGCATTTACTGCACCATCACACACACACACACACACACACACACACACACACACACACACACACACACACACACACAAAATTCACAACTACAGCCATAAAACTACAAATATCAACATCTGTAAAACCAACATCAGTCAGAGTGAAGATGCTCAAATGATATTAAACACACAGCACATGTAGATTAGCTCTGAGCATCAGAAGATATTATGATGAATTATATTTCAGAAACAGACAGAATTCCTTCGTCATCTGCATATTTATGAATATCGTTTACACCACACTGCTGCTGAGTTCTGGATTCTGATTGGTCAGAAGCTCTGACAGTAGCGCAGGTTTATATTAATGCACTCGCTCTAATACGTTATCGTTTCTATAGTAACAGCTCATTCACAGGGACGAGTACAGCGAACACTCCACAGAAACTGATTAAAAGAAGAGTGTAATCGTTGATCTGGTGAAGTTTTCTGTAAGGAGAAATGTATGTTTATCTATCATTGATGGAAGGAGTCTCCAGTGTCAGCGCTCTGCAACAGTCAGAGGTGAAGCTGTAACTTTAAGTTTTCCGACATCTTCAGGATAGAGGAGTTTACGCTTCTTTGCAGTTTCTCAGTCACATGACAAGCTGCATGTTTTTTTTTTATCTTATTAACTTGAAGAGAGAATGAAGAGCGGCTGGTGAGGGAACGAGTGTTTATAGCTACTATAACGTAAGTGACAACAGGAACTGACTCATTTCATGGACATTATATTTAACTGTAAATGGAGAAAAAGTATGACATTCTTTAATAATCAATTTAATAGTAACTCATCACTCCTGATGTTGATTATTTTACTATAAAAGCAACACATACAAACACACACACACACACACAAATCTAATAACAGTAAAACCATTTCAGATAGAAATACTGTCATTAATCCACATGTTTCTACCACACTGAGACACAGAGACAGATATATACACGGCTATTAGAGCTGGCTTTCAGTGTCTACTCTTTTCATTACTTTTCAAGGTCTCTGGTTGTTATATTTGAGGAGCAGGTTCTCATTTCACTGCAGGCTATATTCTGTATATAACTATGTGACAAATAAAAATGTTGAATGTTGAATGTGATGTTGATTGAGTTTCACTGTACTGTTTTACATCACGTGATAAACCCCAGTTGTTTAGAATAAATCAGAGGAAATCTCCTCACCACTGAGCAAATGAAGAACTGCTCTCTCTTTTCCTCTGCTCTTTCTCCATCTCTTTTTTCTCTTTCAACCTGTTTGCAGTCTGCACCTTTTTTTGGAGCTGCTCACGAAGTAGGTCATCATGTTCTCGCTTCCATTTCTCAAAAACCTGCTCAAGAGAAAGAGGAGAGAATGTCACAGCGACGCTGTCTATAACCCAAGTAACGCCCTCCGTAACCAGAGTAACGCCCTCCGTCTGTAACCCGAGTAACGCCCTCCGTCTGTAACCCGAGTAACGCCCTCTGTCTGTAACTCGAGTAACGCCCTCCGTCTGTTACCCGAGTAACACCCTCTGACTGTAACCCGAGTAATGCCCTCCGTCTGTAACCCGAGTAATGCCCTCCGTCTGTAACCCGAGTAACGCCCTCCGTCTGTAACTCGAGTAACACTCTCTGACTAACCCGAGTAACGCCCTCCGTCTGTTACCCGAGTAACACCCTCTGACTGTAACCCGAGTAACGCCCTCCGCCTGTAACCCGAGTAACGCTCTCTGACTGTAACCCGAGTAACACTCTCTGACTGTAACCCGAGTAACGCCCTCCGCCTGTAACCCGAGTAACGCCCTCCGTCTGTAACCCGAGTAACGCCCTCCGTCTGTTACCCGAGTAACACCCTCTGACTGTAACCCGAGTAATGCCCTCCGTCTGTAACCCGAGTAATGCCCTCCGTCTGTAACCCGAGTAACGCCCTCCGTCTGTAACTCGAGTAACACTCTCTGACTAACCCGAGTAACGCCCTCCGTCTGTTACCCGAGTAACACCCTCTGACTGTAACCCGAGTAACGCCCTCCGCCTGTAACCCGAGTAACGCTCTCTGACTGTAACCCGAGTAACACTCTCTGACTGTAACCCGAGTAACGCCCTCCGCCTGTAACCCGAGTAACGCCCTCCGTCTGTAACCCGAGTAACGCCCTCCGTCTGTTACCCGAGTAACACCCTCTGACTGTAACCCGAGTAACGCCCTCCGTAATCTGAGTAACTCCCTCCGTCTGTAACCCGAGTAACGCCCTCCGTCTGTAACCCGAGTAACGCTCTCCGACTGTAACCTGAGTAACGCTCTCTGACTGTAACCCGAGTAACGCTCTCTGACTGTAACCCGTGTAACGCTCTCTGACTGTAACCCGAGTAACGCTCTCCGACTGTAACCCGAGTAACACCCTCCGACTGTAACCCAAGTAACACCCTCCGTCTGTAACCCGAGTAACGCTCTCCGACTGTAACCCGAGTAACGCTCTCTGACTGTAACCCGAGTAACACCCTCCGACTGTAACCCAAGTAACACCCTCCGTCTGTAACCCGAGTAACGCCCTCTGACTGTAACCCGAGTAACGCCCTCTGACTGTAACCCGAGTAACGCCCTCCGACTGTAACCCGAGAAACACCCTCCGTCTGTTACCCGAGTAACGCCCTCCGTCTGCATTTGTTGTTAATTTTACCCGTTTTGCTGTTTCTTTCCTTTCCTCTTTATCGTTCATCTCTTTCTGCAGTTTCCTCATCGCCTCCTGTTTTTCTCTGATCTTCTCTCTCAAAGCTTCACGTTTCTTCTCTTTCCAGGCTTCATAAGAGGCTTTGGCTTCGGCTTTCTTACTCATCTCCTCCTGTAACACAGAAACACTTTAATCCCCGCGTGGAGTTTTATACAGTATGAACAGAACAGCAAAGAATAAATTAATATTATTTCACTATAATATATACTACTACAAAAACATCACTATAATAAATCTGTAAGAAATTGTTTGCTCTGATGGTTTTACAAAAACATTTATTAACTAAACGCATATTCTGTGAATATCCCTATAACCCTTCAGGCCCCTCCCCTTCACCCCGTGGTAAACCAGTGATACATGGCCTTGATTTGCATATTTTAACCTGATTGGCTCACAGATTTGATGATGCAATAACACTCTCACATTTTCAAATAAAAAACTCAGATTTTCTAAAATTTTACACTTTAAGCACACGTTCAGGACAAACTTCAGAACAAGTCAGTACAAGATTAAAAGATTTTAGATAAAGGATTGCAGATAATTTATACACTTCTTGTTACCAGCATGAAATAACGTGAAAATAAACACAATGACTTCACCTCTGTTTTTTTCTCCTCTTTCAGTTTTTCTTCTTGTTTTTTAACTATAAAAGTCACCTGCAGTTTCTCTTCTTTCTTCTTTAACCAGTCCTGTGGACAAAAAAAGTCTTATATTAATATTTTTTTTTAAATTTCCCACCCATCAGCCATCTCTCCCCATCATACGACAGCCACCAACCAGGGAGGGTGAAGGCTAACACATGCTTCCTGAAGCCAACCAACTGCTCACGTATCACACGGCAACACGCTTTCTACCCTCTTCCACATACATGAGCTCCCAGGCTGTGACTGACAGGAGAGAAAGTTTGCCCCTCCCACCCAAAGGCTTTCCTTGACTCTCAGCCATGGATAGCTGTGGCACGGTGGGCATCTGAACTCATGATCTGATCTCCGGACGACGGGATGAGCGCTTTTCTGCTGCACCATTCCGGAGCCCACAGGGTCATATTTTTAAGTAAAGTTTGAAGTGTTTGTGAGAAGGGTGACTTTAGCACAGCACAGTTTAACCCCCTAAATGTGTAGCTGCTCAGTACAGCCTTATTATTATCATTATCATTATTATTATTGCTATTATTATAGTTATTTAAGTATTGTAGTTATTATTAGTTATTATCACTTGAAACCTAATTGACTGCTCAGTTGAATTTAAAAAGCGTGCTATAAGATAAAGCTGAACGTAAGTGCAACTGTTCTCTTGGTTCTAGGGTTGTGGTGCTGGAACAGACCCAGTTTTTGAGATTAGTTCTAGTTCCAGCACTGATGAGTGGAGATGAGGCAGATTTAGACCCTGGGGTAAATGCTGTGTTTAAATCAGACCTGATAAACGGCGGCTCTTAGGGAATCGGCAGTGTCCGGTGCCGTCTCCTGTAAACACGACTTCTGCTCCAGAACCTTTAATGTTCCAAGATAACGGGATTCTGTGCTGTACGATGGGGTGCTCCTGGACTTTCTGGAGCTTCCTGGTTGAGAAGCTGAAGATCTGCAATCCAAGAGATGAAGATGTGGAAGACGGCACTGAGCATTTCATTACATCTTAATAAGAACAGAAGTGTGAACTTACCTGGCTCTCCATGTGGACGAAATTTCACTGTCTGTTACAGGAGAGACTTTGGAACCGAGCTACATGAAAATAATTAGCAATAAACTAACATTCACTAACATTTATTTTTATAATCATTTTATAGAATTATTATTATGACAGTAATATAACTAAAACATGCTCGAAAACACACCTGATATTCTTCCTGTTTTCTCTGTTCTGCTGCTGAGAAATCTGTGTTAATGAAGAAAATTCATTTCTATAAACGACATGCCATCATACAGAACGTCTTCATCTGGAATGGCGAAAATTCAACACCTAAATTTAACTTCAAATTTCAACAGAACAATATCAAAAGGAAGGAGAGAGTATTACCTGTGCTCTCAGCGCCCTCTAGTGGCCTGGAGTCTGTGTTCGCCTTCACAGACACACAGTCCTGCAAACAACAGCAACAACATGTAAAACAACTGAACCTTCAGGATTAATGAGATGCTTCAGGTGTGTAGAAATTCAGCATTTACCTGAACACATGTACTGTGATAACACTTCTACTGCGATTTTATAAAACATTATCATGGACACTTCAGTCACTACACTAAATCCCCTTCAGGAGGAGGCACACTGGGAATCTAGGGAACATTTTTGGGATACAGTTGTCCTTATGGCTGAGGAAGAACACCTTTAGTACCTTTAGTGTGTATATTTTACCTGGAAGTGTTTGTGTTTGTGTTTGTGTGTTTGTGTTTGGGTGTGTGTGTGTGTGTGTGTGTGTGTGTGTGTGTGTCTATTTTCACATTCAGAGGCGAGGGATTCATACAAAAGGTACAGAAAATAAGGCTACCACCTCAAGGACAAGGACAGGTACAGTGATCCTTATTGTTGGGTGTGAGCTGTACCTGTACTTCTTGTACTCACCTGTCTTGCATCACTCCCAGAATTCCCTGCGATCTGTGAGGGCGTGGAGGTGGAGGTGTTGGTGCTGGACACAGGTGACGTAGCAGCTCTGCTGCATGGAGTTTGTGTTCGTCCGTCCTCTTCATCATGTCCAGTGATAGCTGAGTGAGGAGCTCGCTGACGAGGGGCAGGTTTTGGGGGCATGGCCTCTAACACACCTGTACACAGGTAAATCACATCAACACATCTCTCTGTATGTGTGTGTGTGTGTGTGTGTGTGTGTGTGTGTGTGTGTGTGTGTGTGTGTGTGTGTGGAAGATAAGCTTCTACAAGAACCAACTTTAATCAAGAACTGAGGAGGTGGGAACTCACCCTCAGAGCTGGATTCCCATTGGCTGTTCTCTGAATACAGAGGCAAGGGCGATTCTGAAAGGCTCCTCCTGCAGGCAGCGGATTCTGATTGGCTCTTTCTCACCACAGGAGATTCTGATTGGCTGTCCTGTTGTGCAGGTGATTTAGAATGTGTTCTGTCTTGACTCTGAACCTTGTTCACACTTTGGTAAGAAATTAAAGACCTGTCTGATCTTAGATTATTTGATCTGAGAATGTCAGATTTGGGAGTGTCTGATCTGAGATTGTCTGATATAAGAGCATCAGATCTGAAAGCATCTGTTCTGAAAGTGTCTGACCTGAGTGTGTCTGACCCGAGTGTGTCTGACCTGAGTGTGTCTGATCTGAGACTGTCTGATCTGAGTGTGTCTGAACTGAGTGTGTCTGATCTGAGACTGTCTGATCTGAGTGTGTCTGATCTGAGTGTGTCTGATCTGAGTGTGTCTGATCTGAGACTGTCTGTGTTTCTCTGGCTCTTCAGGAAGGAGACTTTTTTGGGTCTGATGTTCTCCGCCTCGTCATCTGACAGTTTAAAGTCATTGATTGAGGTTTTTGTTCTTGAGAATTTGAACATGTCGATCTTCTTCCTCCTCGTCTTCAGCAGCTCTTTGAGGACATCTGCAGAGAAACACCCGTCTGATTCACGACCATGAAAGAGTCTGATTCACCGTACAGCAGGTGCAATAAACAAACCGAGTCCAAGACTAGATGATAGAAACAGTTATACAGTAAGAGTTTCTTACACACTTTCACACGGTGAAAATCTCTCAAATCCCTTAAACAACATAAAATATATCCATAAATTTAACATTAATCCATAAACTCTGCAAAACTGATAAGGTGTAAATCCATCACACACACACACACACACACACACACACACACTGATCTGATTTTCTCAGTGCTCAGTTTTGTTGTTGTTGTTGTTTTTTAGTTTAATCAGATTTTCACTTTCCCACACACTCCAGCAAGAAAATATCTTAATGAAGAAATATTTGAAGAGTTCTTTATAAAATCCCAGGAATAAAACGTCCACACACTCCGCACAAAACGCGCCTTAGTTAACTCTGATCATAAGCGTGGAGAGAAATATTTTATATAATATTTTATATAACAGTAAATAAAACATACAAACAAAAAATGTATAAAGCAGATTTATTTCATCAATTCTACTGAAAGTCTAAAATTTTCATTCAAAATTAGTGTAAATCTGAGAATTAAAAACAGCAAAGCAACATTTGATTTCAGCTGTTTATAAACTCACCATCATCATCATCTTCATCATTAAAGTCATAAGAGTTCAAATGAGACAATCTGTTTCTGACAGCTCTCTCATTAACCGCCGCTTCCAGCTCATCCTGTAACATCATAATAATCATAATAATAATAATAATAGTAATGCAGAAGATCAGAGAGTATACACAGGGAGGTTTCTCACCTGGAAGGTGGTTCTTCTGGAGGTTTTTGGACTTCTGGTGTGGGCCAGAGTGGTGCAGAGATCCTCAGCAGCCATACCGCAGCTCTGAAGCTGACTGACACTTTAAACTCATAAATCTTTATAAAACACCGGATGAATGAAACTCGCCGCTCTGAGGAGGATCCGGAATCCCTCTGTTTCCGAAACAGTGACTTTAATTCATTCTTCTCTCTGCTCATTAATTCATCAGATAAACATCATGTAGTTATTACAGAAGCGCCATCTGTTTACACGCGTTACCATGAGACAAGAGCGCGAGGCGGCGGAAGTGGTGACGCAAGATCCGGCCTTACGTCATCAAAACGAAAATTACTGCAGTTCCGAAAATAACCAGCAGGTGGCCTCAGGTAAAAACACAAACATTAGCTCATGTGTTCACCAACAAAAGACTTCTAATAACCTCTAATAACATATAATAACGTGTCATAACCGAGTTTAACCAACAAAACACCTTTAATAACATAATAACAAGCAATATTCTGTAATGACTTTAAAACTATAATAATATTAACCTGCAAAACACCTGTAATACAGAACACCTGTAATACAAAACACCTGTAATACAGAACACCTGTAATACAAAACACCTGTAATACAGAACACCTGTAATACAGAACACCTGTAACAATCTACAAAATCTATAATCTGATCTATAATAATCTAGAAATTTAATTGTATGGCATCTTACATTAAAACTGAGTTGCAATAATGTAAACAACTACATGACTTTACTACTGCTAACAACAACAACAACAACAACAACAACATGATTATGAGTCACTGAATCGATGTGTTTGGTTTAGAATAAAGCCGATGAGGTCGGCGTGGCGGTTAGCTGTGAAGCAGCTGATGAATGCGGGTCAGTGACGTTTCGCTGATTTACTGTTTGTGTAAAATCTCGCTGTGGGAAAGAATGTTTGGGAAGCAACTGATAAAACTTGCTCCACTGAACTTATGGTAATGTTAAAGCAGGAGCTTTCTAAATATATATTTAAGATCTCATCACATGACCTTTACATGACTCATCATTTACACAGACTGCAGAAAGAGTGAAGTTTTTATTTATTATTTTAGGATTTCACAGCATTCATCTCTTCAAATGTCATGAACATTATTCAGTGTTTATTCACACATTAATACACATTAATAACAGATCAGTATCACTTCCTCAGACTTACAGCTCCTCTTATGCATGTTAATATCTGTGGTGAAGACGAGAGTAATGAAGCTGTTTAATTATTCACACACACACACACACACACACACACACACACACACACTCCAGCCTCTGGCCATGTTCCCCTCTAAATAAATAAATGAAAAAAGTGTACCCAGACCTCACTGCCTTTCAGGTCGTTTCATCATTATGCAGTCTCTGAGCTCTCCAGCATCGGACTCCAGCAGGAAGCAGGGTACTGTGGGGTATTTTGGGTTTTCAGGGGGTATTGTGGGTTTTCAGGGGGTGTTGTGGGATAGTTTTGGGGTATCAGGGGGTATTGTGTGGTGTTGTGGGGATTCTGGGGGTGTTGTGGAGTGGTTTGGGGTCTTTGGGGGTATTAGGGGGTATTGTGGGGTGTTCAGGAAGTGGAGCAGGGGTATCAGAGAAGCAGATGGAGATGTTCGGGGGGTGTTTGGGGGCATCAGGGGGTGTTGTGGGGTGTTCAGGAAGTGGAGCAGGATATATCAGAGAAGCAGATGGAGATGTTCGGGGGGTGGTGTGGGATGTCATGTCGGGTGGGTGGAGATAAATTTGAAGAGCTTTTTAAAGGCCCTGGTGTCAGTGTGATCGATGTCGTTTATGCAGAATGTTCCTGTGAGCTGCTGATAATTTCAGAGAACCCAAAACACTCCCGCTGTCCCGCGGCAGGACGAGGCTTTAATGCCGGGGGTTTTGTTTGAGTTATGAGCTGAGAGAAGCTTGACGTTTGTCTCTGCTTTATATCACACAGGGGAAGTGGGCGGGGGGCATTAGGGCCGGGGTGGGGGGGGCTTGGGTTAGTTCAGGGTGGGCAACAAACCTCAGGGATTGTCTTCATCATAGAAATAGAAAACCTCTGATAATTATAATGCTGTCCTGTAGAGAGCAGAAGAAAGATAACAGACACGTGCAGCGATTACAGGGAACCAAGCACCAAAACACACAGTCTGGGAAACCTGATGATATAACGTCAATTACACATCAATTAATCATCAATTAATCATCAATTAATCATCAATTACACATCAATTACACATCAATTAATCATCAATTAATCATCAATTAATCATCAATTACACATCAATTAATCATCAATTACACATCAATTAATCATCAATTAATAATCAATTAATCATCAATTACACATCAATTAATCACCAATTAATCATCAATTACACATCAATTAATCATCAATTAATAATCAATTAATCATCAATTACACATCAATTAATCATCAATTAATCACCAATTAATCATCAATTAATCACAAATTAATCATCAATTAATCATCAATTAATCACAAATTAATCATAAATTAATCATCAATTAATCACAAATTAATCATCAATTAATCATCAATTAATCATCAATTAATCACAAATTAATCATAAATTAATCATCAATTACACATCAATTAATCATCAATTAAACATCAATCTCATGATAAATGACGCCACGATGCATTTTCTGAGAAATCTCAGACATTGTCAGTATTTTTATTACAAATACACAGCCAGTAAAAATCTCACACTGAATCTTTAAAATTATGAAATGTAAAATTTTGTAAGTTAATAGCAATTTTAAAAGTATTTTTTTCTCTTTTCAGTGAAATTTTAACACAATTTTATGTAATCTTACTGCATGTTAGATAATTCTACTTTATGTGATGATTTTATTAGATATTTATTATCTACACTTAATAAAAGCGACGTTATGTTCAGCCTTCAGCAAAACCTCCAAAATTCTCCGTTCTCAGAAAATACGAGTGTGTTGGTCGTCTCCCTGAAGAGCAGCGAGAACATCAGCATTCACTAGCACCGAGCCCTGATATTTACACATCACGACTCCTGAACTGTGTGTGTGTGTGTGTGTGTGTGTGTGTGTGTGTGTGTGTGTGTGTGTGTGTGTGTGTGAGCATGTCTGTGTGAGAGCGTGTGTGTGTGTAAGTGTGTGCGAGCATGTCTGTGTGTGAGTGTGTGTGTATGTAAGTGTGTGTGTGTGTGTTTGTAAGTGTGTGTTTTGATTACTTCATCCTGATAATAACAGTACTCAGGTGTGTGTAATGACAGGTGAAGTGCATGGTGGGAAATGTCTGTGTTTCTGAGGAACACTGATTGCGTGCTGTGACTAGTGGTGCTCGCTGATGTCACTGATGTCACGTGTCGACGTCTCGCTGTTCTTGCGGCGTGATTAATGCCGGTTCTCAGCGTGGGGGCGGTTCGGTGACATCACATGATGAAATCAGCGCTAACAGTGAAGACAAACTTAATTCTTCAACATAAAAAACTCACACACAGCTGAGTCCACATGCCGTCACACCGCTGTCCTGAATCCCAGGGTTCTGTTTGGGCTCCGAGGTGCTGATGGGAAGCCCCGCCCACATCGCCATGTAAACAGCGCTCTGAGGGCCGAGGCTATAAAAGGCCTGCCGTGGGAAACCTGCTCACTGTTTACCTTTTAAGAGCCTAGCCTGGGCATGGACCATCCTCCTCCTGTAAACACACACGCGCGCGCGTGTGTGTGTGTGTGTGTGTGTGTGTGTGTGTGTGCCAGGTTTAACACTGTGAGATAATTAATACTACATGGCATGGCGCTTTCACTGACACACAGCCCTGAAGTTTAAAGTGTGTGAAGTGGAGCTGCGGCTCGTTTCTCCTCGTCTGTGGCGTCATTTTGACTTCAACCCAATTTAAGACAATATTATATAAATTCCTTAAAATAACCGTACAGGTCATGTGTTTATCCCGCAGCACAGTGACGTAAACACATCAGCGGGATTAGCCTCAGTATTATCAGTGACTGTAGTAGAATATTGTTTAATTTAAAACCTGAATTTAAATCCATATATCTCACATATTTGAACTTAAACAATAACAGAGAGTGGAACTGTTTACTTTTACTTTTACTACCAAATATTAACAAAAGAACTTTAAATAAAAACTGAATGAATTAAATACTTGTCTTAGGAAAAAGAAGTAGGATTGTGTGCTCTAGGGCGATTGGCATGATAGCTCTCTAGCATAAATACCTTGAAGCTAATAAAAAAGCTCTACAGTTAGAAGAGAGAATCTGTAAAAGGCCTTTAACTGCAGCAAATGAAAATAAAAAAGCAAATGAAAATTCCTTGAACGTTCAGTGCTGATGTGTTTGTGGATGTTTGGGAGATAATGGAGCGTTTAAGAGGAACAGAAGAGCAGCACTGATTAGGTTTCTGGCTCGAGGTGTATTAAAGGTCAGAGGACACGCTGCTCTGTTATTTACACTTTCAGATGTGTTTGGAATGGAATGGAGCTGTACATGAAGGTCTTCTAGCAGAGTATTGATAAGAGCCTCACACACACACACACACACACACACACACACACACTACGCTCAGCTCTGAGCTTCAGCTGCTTTCTGCCTCATTTATAAATCTGATAAATAAATAACTGTAATCAGAGATGATAGTTTTTCTCCTCTGTTTTTAAAAAATATCTCATACCACATGAAAACACAAAAACTCTATAAAAACACTCCGTGATCACGCCAGTAGGCGACGGTAGGAGATACGTCATAAACTGTTACAGAGCGGTGTACTGAGCCTAGAGAAAGAGAAAAGACAAACATTTCTGACCAGAAATCTTTTAGGTTTCATCTAAAATCTGTAGCGCCGGAGCAATCACATTCTGCCTCCTCCTTAAACACAAGGATCGATAATAACCACATAAAGTGAAATTCAACTGCAATCACCTGGTCAAGTAAGAAATTACTGAGAGCAAAGTAACCAACGGA
>JAKKZK010000030.1:251754-271754 GCA_037577455.1 Pangasius macronema | reverse complement strand
TATCTGTAATTAATCAGGTTAAAGTTGTCAGATATAACGCTATTTTTAGTGAAACATCAGTAATGTCTGACATTTTCACTGCTGTAGAAGAGAAATTAAATCGTTCTGCTCCATTAATCATGCTGATGAAACTATGAGTTCTGCATGACTGTTAGAGTGACTCAGAAGTTTTGCCCCCCCCCCCCCCCTTGAGCTCTGTATGTCCATGTGCCATAGGTGCCAAAAAGGTACATGAACATGAAACTATACGTCACTGTAAAAACACGGCAGGTTCAGTGTAGAGGTGAAAATAAAAAGGTCACACAGCTTTCCTGCAGCCTCCTGGTGTAAATGAGGAATGGAGATCAGCGGAGCGATGATGTCACACAGCGCACTAATTAATAAACTCTATAAAACACTGACACTGCGGCTGTGTCTCAGTTCCCTCCTGTTAATGTCCCACATTAAAACTGTTAATAGCTCTAAGTGCTGCAGATATCAGAACGGCGCTGGCAGAGTAACACACACACACACACACACACACACACACACACACACACACAGAGAGGAGATAAGGCCCTGATACACTCCACACTAAACTCATTTATAAAATGCCCATTAAACACGTATCTGGGGGAAGTGGTGTTCACGTGCACTGCAAAATCCTGCCACATTTCAGTACTGCTGATTTTCTTCATTCTTCATGTGTGTGTGTTAGTAAGCGCCACGCCCACAAAACTCCATAAAAGGCAAAGCTTACAGAGCGCTGAAAACGAGAGAAGGTGATTAACTGTGAAAGAGCGGCTCTTAAGCTAACTCTTCCTCTAAACCTCAACCTTCCAGTAACGCAGCTCAGCCAGCGCAGCGTGTCGGCTGCCACAGACACA
Source organism: Pangasius macronema (assembly GCA_037577455.1). NCBI lineage: Eukaryota > Metazoa > Chordata > Actinopteri > Siluriformes > Pangasiidae > Pangasius > Pangasius macronema. The sequence goes on along the minus strand of JAKKZK010000030.1, from coordinate 270,888 downwards.
CACTAGCTCCTCCTCCTTTATAGGGCGCCATTACTTTTGTCCTCCACGATCACCTAGTCTTATTTGATTTAATTTACAGATTTGCTTTGGAACTGCTTTCTTTCAGGTGATTAATAAGAGTTCTGATTAACACCACGTGACCACATATAATCTGATAACTGCACAAATCAAATAGTGATCGGATTATTAGTGTGAATGTGAAGGCGCTCAGTTTAAGTCTCTTTCAGGTCCTTGTATGATGTGTGTGTGTGTGTGTGTGTGTGTGTGTGTGTGTGTGTGTGTGTGTGTGCGTGTATGTGTGTGCGCGCGCGTGTCTGTGTGCGTGTGTGTGTGCGCGCGCGTGTGTTTATGTATGATGTGTGTGTATGATATGTGTGTTTGTGTGTGTGTTTGCGCGCGTGTGTATGTGTATGATGTGTGTCTATGATGTGTGTGTGTGTGTGCGCGCGCGCGCGTGTTTGTGTATGATGTGTGTGTATGATATGTGTGTGTGTGTCTGTGTGTGTTTGCGCGCGTGTGTGTGTATGATATGTGTGTGTCTGTGTGTGTTTGCGCGCGTGTGTGTGTGTGTGTGTGCGCGCGCGCGCGTGTTTGTGTATGATGTGTGTGTATGATATGTGTGTGTGTGTGTGTGTGTGTGTGTGTGCGCGCGCGCGCTCAGTGCGTAACGGCGGATCCACACGGTCCACCGCGCTTCACACTCATGCATATTTAACAGCCTGTCCTCAGCCCTGCACCTCATTGGCCACTCCAGAGCTGCTCGGCTCCTGATTGGTTGCATGTGTAATGCCTTTGCTCTTTTTATTAGCATTTGAGATTTCCTCTGAATCCGGTGTGCGGCGCGTTGTGCGTGAGTTTGCGGTGCGCGGTTCTCCTGCTCTCGTTATTGAGAGCGCTGACCTGCAGCTCGGTTCTGAGGGGTTCTCTTGGGTTCTTCTTCAGTGTTCTGCAGTGGGAATGTGAGTGTGTGTGTGTGTGTGTGTGTGTGTGTGTGTGTGTGTGTGTGTGTGTGGAGAGGGTTTGGGAATGAGCGTAGCGCGACTCGCGCCATGTAGACGCTCCGCTCTCGCTCCGTGTGCGCCGGATCTCCACACAGCATGTTCTGTGCCAAGCTGAAGGAGCTGAAAATTTCGGCCGAGTGTCCCTTCTCAGTGCTGGTCGGAAATGAAGAGGCAGAGGAGAGAGGAGAGAGAGAGGAGAGAGAGGAGAGCCGAGCTCAGAGCTCGGAACACGTCGCAAACGTCGCGCCGAGACGCAAAACGAGTCGCAGTAAAGTTAATCTGCATTCCCTGGGAGAGAGCGTCCGCAAGCTGGTGTGTCCTGAGGTACTGAACATTCCTGCACTCTCACCCGCTCTCACATCCCCGGGCTCAGGCGGGCTTTGCGCAATAAGCTCCTCATTAGCATGCGTTAGGATGTGTGTGGAATCTTTACTCAGTAACCTGAACGCTTTTGCTCTAATGAAACATTCTGTGCTGTACTTCAGATAAATCCACTGAGTTATGTCCCTGTGTGTTCCAGCTCTGCCGGTCCCTGCCATGCTGGGGATTTAATTCATGCCATTTCAGTGGTATTTAAACAGAAACCCCTCAGTGTTGAATAAACACTCAAATAAACACTAATTCAATACCGCATTCTTCCAGCAAGTGATTTAATGTCATCATTATTCCTGTTATATTATCTGTCGTTATTTCTCAGGTCTGTAGCTGCATTTCTGCAAACTGGCATGTTTTTCCTTCAGATTTCTGTAGTTATGATCTCGAGCCTGTCTGCTAATGACATTTCTGTAGGAATGCCTCCTGAAGTCATTTCTCTAATCAGATTCCTGAGTAAACTCAGTTATTCACTCGTGATATATGAAGGAAATTATTACAGAATTGTTTTCCCAGGTCATGTCATTTATGTAATTAGTTTTCAAGGTCATATTATTTCTGTTGCTATATTAAGGTTATTATAAGGTTATATTCATTATGAGTAACATTAATGACACAGGGGTAAAGATTCCTGAGATGCTGTCCTTCAGTTATGACTCTGATCACTCTCAGAGGTGGACTGATGGCAATGCAGATTCCTTTTCTGCTTATTTTTTCTGCTTTTCTGTAGAGAATGTAATTCCATTATTCACCTGTAAAATGATATGACTCAGAGTAATTAAAGCCCTGGCATGGAGCCAGTTACTGAGGTGCTGAGTTGAGTAATCAGTGTGTTTTGACGTGTTTGTAGTTTGAGAAACTGCGAAATGCGATGTCCAGAGTGATGAATCAGCAGTCACACGCCACGTGGTAAGAACCCACAGCTATAATCCTGCAGTATCCGTTCATTATATCATTAATCTCATCCTCAGACTCGACTGTATTCGGAATATTATATAGCAGTTTATTATAACATCTCGGTTGGTTTAACTGTAAAATCTGCATTGGGGGCGATGTGAAGTGGACGTGTTTGACCACAGAAATAAAATAAAATAAATAAATTAATTAAAAAATGTAATGTTTAATAAAAGTTTATATCAGAACAAGTCGAAGGGGCGATATGGATGACATGCCGTTACACCACTCACTGATTTTAATGAAGAGACGGCAGAAGAAACTAGAATAAAGTCTGTCATTCAACCACAATCTTTATATTACTTATATTATTATTATTATTATTATTATTATTATTATTTTGAAGCCTGACCTCATGTGGACCTGCACTGAATATTAATTTAAACCACACAGAGAGCTTTATTACTGTATTATGGATTTGATATTAATATCGTTCATTACTGTTGGATTAATGTGATTTATTTATAAATGATGAAGCTTCACATTATCGACCATCAGCTCATTTACTCACACGAAGCACTGGCCACTAAATGCAGTTCATTAAAGCCAATTTCGTGTGTTTGTGTGTGTGTGGGGGGGGGGGGGGAGTGTATGGTTGCGTATGTTTGTATATGTTTTTGTATCTTTGTGCATGGTTGTGTATCTTTGCGCGTGGTTGTATGGTTATGTATGTTTGTGTATCTTTGCGCGTGGTTGTGTATCTTTGCGCGTGGTTGCGTGTGGTTGTGTATTTTCCTCTTCTCGTCCCCTCACTGTGCTGTAACTCGTGTGTCCACAGTCCTGCTCCACACAGCACAGATGTTTATCAGCTTCCGGACAAACCTGAACTCTTGCTGGATGCCATGAAGAGCTACTCAGTGAAAACAGGTCACATTTCAGCTCTGATCATTAATATAGAAATGTTTATGTCATGTTTCTCATCTTTTACATGTCTATTTAATCTCAGTTTAATTTTAAAAGCACAACACTAGTATAAACTCTGACTCACTTCCAGCAGCTGCACACATACACTGTAATTATTTTCGAGCAACATCATCATTCATAATCTAATTAAATCTCGGAAAACACATTAACGACTCGGCTCCAGTCACAGTGATGGATAAGTGGGTGTGTGCAATATGTCACAAATCTCATCATGACACTTGAAGACATGTTTATGAGTCTGTAAAATAATATTTAGTTTTGCTAAAAAAAAAAAAAACAGTAAAAACACAAAATTGTACAATATCCAAAACAGTATGAAGTATTAAATAAGGAACAGACCCATCATCATTAAAGTACTGATGATACAAAACATGGAGAAAAGACGAGACATGATTCATGGCGTGATCTATCACAGTATAAATTTATATTATCCCTTTGTTTATCGTTGTTTCTCTGGAAGAACGCTTAAAGAGTTATGCAGAATCCTGCACTAGAGGGTTTTTCCCTCAGACATGGTTCCAGGTAGAAGCATTAACACAGACTTTCTCCAAGAAGAAGCTGATGCCAGCCAGATGATGTTGACCTGCTGCTCATGCTGCATCACAGGGTGGCGTAACACACTGGGAGAAACGTGCTATCTGCCCTCTTCCACACACACGGGCTCACAGATGCCCATGATTGGCTAGTGTTGCTGTGATTGACAGATGGCTGTGGCATCATTGGGATTTGAAATTGCGATCTCCATCTCTTCTCATGTGCCACTCAGGAGCTTCCAGATGGAAAACAATTTTAAACAATAAAACATCTTACTATCCAAAGAACTCCCAAAGAACCGTTTCCTGAGAGTGTAGCTCTCGAAGTTCTAGCGCTTTTAGTTTCACTGACTGGTTTCCATCGCTGCATGACTCATAGAACAGGTTTCCTTCTAGCACCTTAAAGACTCCTGCAGTTTGTCTCTTAAACTTTATGGGTTTTATGTAAACACTGAAACAGAGGCTCTTCAGAGCCCTTAACTGTTCAGAGAACCATTGAGAACCTTTTTTTCTGACAGTGTTGTGAACCTGGCTCTGAATGCACTGCAGGGATAATGGCAGTATTTTAAAGTGTGTACAGAGAGGCTGTACAATATATTTAATAATATTTAATAATCATATCTGAACATGAGATCTGTTTCCTATTGGTGTTTTGATCCAAAAATGATGTCGCAGTATACGTTATTCTATCGTAATGCAATATGCAAATATGTCCTGAGATTCCATTGGGTAAACAGGGAAGGGGGCGGAGCCTGTAACATTTAGAGTGTAGAATCTGGATTAAAAGTATTGGTATGTTCTTTATTAATTTTTAAATTATGCTCTTCAGAACAGGATTGATTGACTGATAAGTTCGATGATGATTCTGTCATATTTCCGTAAATTTCAGGAATTCCCATGGACTCTCTGAAGCTCGCTCTGGGCGCTGAGGTTTTCCGTGACTGCTATGAAGAAGACGGTCATGTGCTCCGTGTGGTGGGCGGAGCCCTACATGACTTCCTGAACAGCTTTAACGTGCTCCTGAAGCAGAGCGCCCCACCCACAGCCGACGCACACCGCCACGTGTCCCAGGCCTCCGTGCTGTGCTTGGACAAAGACCCAGGTCTCCTGATAGTCTACTACTTCAACCCTCACTCCACCACCGAGCTCTTCTTCCCAGGCATCGTCCAGGCGGCGGCTCACTTCCTGTACGGCATCAACGTAGACATCAAGATGGACTCAGAGCTAAAAGAGGGTGGGGCTCTCCATGACAACCATCAGCCCCACCTTCTGTATTCCATTGCAGTGAGAGATGCCAGGAGCCTGACTCCCAGCCCCATGAGAACACACTCGTCCGGTCACATCTCACTGTCGCTGCTCTACTCCACCTTCCCCTTCCACATCCTGTTAGATCAGGACATGGCGGTGCTGCAGATGGGAGACGGGCTGAGGAGGCGATTAGGGCGGGGCAGGGAGGGGCAGAGGAGGCCAGCCTTTGAGGAGCACTTTGTCATTGTGATGCCTGAGATCCAGGCAGACTTCCAGGGAATCCTCACCATGCTGAACACACAGTTCATCCTGAGAGTAAAGCAGCACTGCGCTAGTACCGGGAAGGTAACACACTTCACTTCCTGAGATTTTCATGAGCCCTACACTGGTTTATTTGAGTGTGTCACCAACGCACATATTCAACATCACATCAGGTTCACTGATTTTCACCTGGAAGCTTTCCTGTTTCCCCAACGTCATCATCAGTACTGATATGTCAGCACCTGAACACACTATAAATCCTGATTTCATCACACTGACGCATATAATCATCTTCATACACTGCGTATCATGTTGTGGATTGCTCTTTGAGATGGTGTGAGCTGGTGTAAGATGTTCAGAAGGTCAGCAGATTTAGATGATGTCGTTCTACACACTGCTGGGTTAGGGTTAGATCTGAAGCAAATTCATTATTTGTGTCTGAGTTTGATTTTTTAAACAACAGTTTTGTTTGAGAAGCTTCTGAGCAAATCAACAGGATTGAGGATTAATCAGTAATTAGGACAATCTCTTTTCTCTCGTGTTTTTTCTCCTGATTTGAGAATGAGATTGTGGTTATTTAATGGTTCTCCCGGGAGGTTAGTGTGGATAAAACTGATCCTGAGTGAGGATGAAAAGAAAACAGACTCAGAGTGATTTTCTGTTCAGAAGTAAATGTCAGGGCTTGTATACAGCTTCACCTCTCACAGCGTCAGATAATGAGATTTAACCTATTTCTAGCTAAAGGGCAGGACTTAGGATTCTCATTACACCTGAATGTAAAGATCTAAAATTAGGTTTTATGTTCAGTATTAAATTCTGTCCCTGCATGTTTTCTTTTTCTTGTTGCTGGAGAAATTCTCTGTAGCTTTTCCTCCATGTCACATCTCCTTCAGGACACGCTGTCGTTGAGCCTTTATCTCGTTTCCCCCTCGACTGTCTGTACAGTGACACGTAATAATAATATTCCGGCTGTGCCATCTGGATATTTATTCTTATCCTTGGCAAACATTTTTGGTTTATAGAGTGAGAGGAAGAAGAAAAGAAAGATAAAATCTCCCTAAAGTACTTGACTGTCATGCAGGATTGTTGGAGCACTTTACACTCGGTATTTATAGAGTGTTCATTCATCTTCTGTACACTTAGAGAACGTCGTCTCGGTTTATGCAGAAGATCTTTTCGTAACGTCACTAAACCTTATGGACTGTAGTGCTGTCTGAGCTTTCGACTCATTTAGGATCTGTTCTGGAGACATTTGTTTTAAATCGACACACACAGATTTCACACTGACAACAATCCCAGGAGGGAGCTGAGAAATAAAATCCACTGCTCTGACCCCTAAATTCTGATTCATATCCTAGTGTTTGGGTTCCTGCTAGTCTGCTATTCTCAAACTGTCATAAACTAGGGTTCATGCTAACTCATGCGTATCATGCTGGAAATCTGAAGTTTTCTACATTAGGAGTTTGCTGGTGGTTTAGCTCACTGATCTGTCTGAATTGGTTGTTGAGCACGCTAATTCGATCACCAGCCATGATGAGCTAACAGCTACATTACGCGTATTTACTGTTTATGATTGAGGCAGGATAAAGCTGAGCAGCTGAAGGTTAAACGTCTTGCTCAGGAACCCGACATTACTGGTTTAGTGGTGCTGGGATTTAAGCTCACAACCGTCTGATCCGGGGTAACCCTAAACCTGCACCCTGACTGACAGGAACTGGTTTTAATATTCGCATATCGCAAGGATAAAATAATACGCATTGTTCTTGGTGAAAATAAAAACATGGACAAAAATGTAACATAATGGAACATATAAATAACCAATAACCCACGTGTCTGTAATAAAACCACCAGGACAGACATCAGCCAGCATCAGGAGGTTAAACAGCTAAGAGAAGATTAGCCTCGTCTTTTTCATCACGTCATTAAAGCCTCATGGGAAATGAAGTGTTTGGTTTTTGAGAATTTCAGCATGTTCAGGTGTGACCTCCGAGACTACAGCTCAGTCTCACTCAGCATTTCTGCATTTTATTCATTTGTGATTTATCATTACTGCCAGCACACATTATTATTATTATTATTATTATTATTATTATTATTATTATTATTACATCACACATTTCTTATGTTTTTTCAAAATATCTCCATGTTTAGCTTTACTCTGAATCAGCTAACATTCCTTATGATTCTTCATCGCATAAAAATTCTTTAACTTTTAAAGAAAATTTGAAAGAAAATGTACTTTTTTCAAATTCAGTTTTAATTAAAGGAATATTAAGATGACTTTGGAGATTTATATATGGAGATATGCGAATAACCACGCCCATCTACTGAGGATCAAATTCTGTGTTCATTCGCTCAGAGCGTAAATGAAAGTGATTCCTCCGGAATCTTCCTCCTGGATCTTGTGTGCTGCAGTGAGAAGCTCAGAACTCAACACGGCCAAAGCAGCTGTGCTACTGGTCAATGATGTAAATGTCCAGATTTATTCTCATTAGATTAAAAACTCTAACCTCTGACTGTGTGACTGCAGCACATGGACCTTAAGGGTCAGATGATCTTCATGTCCGAGTTGAATGCTGTGCTGTTCCTGGGCTCGCCCTGTGTGGACCGTCTGGAAGAGCTGACAGGGCGTGGCCTCTATCTGTCCGACATCCCGATCCACAACGCCCTGCGTGATGTGGTGCTGGTGGGTGAGCAGGCGAAGGCACAGGACGGCCTGAAGAAGCGTCTGGGAAAAGCGAAAGCGGCTCTGGAACAGGCTCACCAGGCCCTAGAGGAGGAGAAGCGCAAAACCGTCGAGCTGCTCTTCACCATCTTCCCCGGGAACGTGGCTCAGCGGCTGTGGCAGGGGCTCCCGGTGCAGGCCAAGAAGTTCGACGCTGTCACAATGCTGTTCTCCGACATCGTGGGCTTCACTGCGATCTGCTCCCGCTGCACGCCCATGCAGGTGGTGGACATGCTGAGCGCTCTGTACACGCGCTTCGACCGGCACTGCGGAGAACTCGATGTCTACAAGGTGAGATTTGTAGGAGAAAGGGTTCCTTAGTGGTTCTTTAGATAGTTATAGGTTCTTATCTGTGTGAAGTGGTTTTATTTGGAACTCTCACTGAAAGAGAAATCTCCCTTTAATTCTTCCCCCAAAAAGAAGCAGCCACGTAACTCTTGAGGGTTTACATTTAACTTCTGATGATGTTAAGGGAGATCAGTGGTTACTGGTTCTAGTCCATTGACTCATAAGCTGAATAAAAAGTTCATTTCTTCAGCAAAGATAAATATATTAGTGTAAAATCATGTATGCCTGATTTATGGATGATCCGTATGGATAAAATCTATGGATCAAAAAGATCTCAGACTTCTTTTTGTTTGAAGTCTTTAATGCATTCTGATGGAGCTTGAAGCTTTGCTGAAGCTTTGTTTAGGCACACGACCAGAAACATCATGAAATTCTCACATCAGGACAGTGGAAGACTTGTTTTACTGAACTGTTTTTAACGAGAGATTTTTATGGCTAAACCAAAATAAAGCGCTGTACTTTTAAAAATAGCTCTTAATGGAGTTTTGGCTGCAGTAAAATTGGCTCAGTAGCACATGTATGAAGAAATGAAGAATTAATATGGCTAATTTATAATTCATTTGTTCTCTGGCATTGACTTTGGAACATGATGATGGCTCAAAATTAATTTCTGCTTTATGCAATATTCCCAAAAGTTTCAGAGTAATTTAATTTACTTTGCTGTTTTTCGTATTAATCATGGCTGATGTGCTGAGCGTGTGACAGCAGAATGAACATCTGATAAATGAATAATGCTCTGTACTGATGTGTGTCGATGTCTGGATGGAGAACGGGCTTGAGTTTTATCTCTGTTTCTACGTGTCTGAGCTTGAGTGCTTTAGAGAGGGCTCTCGTCTCTGTCTCTGCTCTCGCTGAGTTCAGCTAATGGAGTCTCTGTGAAAATAAAACATCTGGTCCACACTGGAGATGGATCTGATGTGAAGGACAGCGCAGGAAAAGTTTAGTTTAGTTTACATTCCTACACATGGCTCTGTCCTAAAATAGATCTATATCGCATCTCCATCTTCTGTTAAAGTCGTCATCTGGCAGCGGCGCCTCGGTCTGAGCAAACCACCGCGGTGTGTTTAAAGAGCTGGAGATCAGAAAAAGGGGGAGAAATTCACTCCGAGTTAAAGAGCAGACTGTCAGCATCTAACACCAACTCAGCGATTACAACATGCAGATAATTTCAGCTGTAAATTTACTGGAGGGAAAAACCAACACAGCGGATCACTTCCACAGAGTCCGCGTCCACTTCATGTAAAAATAAAGTGCATTAATTTGTGCTGTTTGGTTTTTGAGATCTTACGATGTTCTGTGTTACTGTCTTGAGCGACGTCACGGTAAATATAAACACAAAATATAAGCAGACACAAAAGCAGCACTGAGAAAAATAAGTGAAATTATCTCACGTGTAGGTGCGTGTATAGAATATTTATCATTACGAGATAATTATAAAACAAGTATAGGACTGATGTTAAGCCTAGACTCTTTTACTGTTTATTAGGTTGATCATTTTGTTGTTATTTTGTGTGTTATTATGTGAAATTACGCCTCAGTGTCGGTGCTGCAGTGCGTCTGAGATCTGCCTCAGGAGGTTCTCAGCCTGAGACGCTGAAGCTGCTCTGAGTCTCGTGGTGGCGTAAACGCCTCATTAACGCGCCGCAGCGGGGCTAACGTCAATCTGTCACACACCCTCACATTTACTGGGTTTGGGGAAATCATGCTAAAGTAAAAAAGTATTTATACCTGCGATTTTTATCACTGGCAGTTCAGTATTAAATGTTAAACACACACCAAATTATCTGTGATTAGTGTGTGATCCCCTGAATGAGCTGGGATTAGTTTGTGTTCTCGTCTTTATGAGCTGGGATTAGTTAGTGTTCCTCTCGGTGTTGTAGGTGGAGACAATCGGAGATGCGTACTGCGTTGCTGGAGGTTTACATAAGGACAGTCCGACCCACGCTGTACAGATCGCTCACATGGCCCTGAAGATGATGGAGCTCTCCGATGAGGTCACAACCCCCATGGGCGAGGTCATCAGGGTCAGTGGTCATTACATACCTGCATCAGACACAGTGTGTGTGAGTGTGTGTGTGTGTGTGTGTGTGTGTGTGTGTGTGTTGCTCAGTTTCTGTGTTATTGGTCTTTTCACTGATTCCTTGTATGATGTGTACGTGTCTTAGAAGTGCTGCAAACTTCTATTAATATTTGGATGTTAAGTGCCGCTGCTTTGAGCTAAATCCAGATAAAAACATTAAATGTGTAAACGCTACATTTCCCACTTTCATACTCGAGTTATTTAATTCTCATCATCTTCAGATTCTTAAACAGTTTTGTTCAGAGGTTAAAAATCACATCTGACTTTTACATTACAGTTTACACTAAAATCAAAATTACATGCAAGCATTTTCACAAAGTAAATTAATATAGTTATAATTCACAAACTACAAAACAGAAATATAAATATTTCTTCAGAATAACTGAAATTGCTAAAAACTGCAGTATGTAAAATACTAAAAAACCCTCAAAACAGAAATAAACCATAACTAAACTAGATATTTGAACGAGAACCTGAAATTAATGAAAACAATNAATTTAATACATTTTAATTAAACTAATTAATTATTAATTAATTTGAATAAAACTGGTTTGTAGATACATTTGTACTGTTAATGTTTTAGACTTTTTGCCTAAACTTGCTTCTGATTGCGAAGCCCATTCGCCTCGAGGAGAAAATGTACAACACAAAGCTGTGCAGGAGCAGAGGGCTGAGAAGCACGAGCAAGCTCTCCACAGCACGGAGATGAAAATGCTGAGATGGAAGCTTGGACTGACCCGCTTCAACCATGACATGAACGAAGATGTCCAGGAAAGGAGAGAATTGCTCCAGTCACTCCAGTCACCAGTGCTCCGCCGATGGTTCGGCCTCGTTACACGCGCCCCTGACCAGAAGGGTGTCAGCAACGCTCAGGCCCTGAGCAGGAGCACGGATCGACCGTGGAGGACGTGCGACACGTAGACGCAGACCCTGCACCTTCTCCGAAAAAACGCCAGGAAAGACAGATGTTACAGCTGACTATGAGTCTTATTTATTTATTTATTTATTTATTTATTTATTTATTAATTATTCATTGAGTGATGTTTCCTGGTGTGTAAGTTGTAAGTACAGGGTGATGAATGAATCTGTGATGATGAAGATGATGATGATGAATGAATCTGTGATGATGATGAAGATGAAGATGATGATGATGATGATGAATCTGTGATGATGATGATGAAGATGAAGATGATGATGATTATGATGATGATGATAAAGATGAAGATGATGATGATGATGATGAATGAATCTGTGATGATGATGATGAAGATGATGGTGATGATGATGATGAATGAATCTGTGATGATGATGATGATGATGATGAAGATGAATATGATGATGATGATGAATGAATCTGTGATAATGAAGATGAAGATGATGATGATGATGATGATGATGAATGAATCTGTGATGATGATGAAGAAGATGAATATGATGATGATGATGATGAATGAATCTGTGATAATGAAGATGATGATGAAGATGAATATGATGATGATGATGAATGAATCTGTGATAATGAAGATGAAGATGATGAAGATGATGGTGATGATGATGATGATGATGATGAATGAATCTGTGATGATGATGATGATGATGATGATGATGATGATGATGAATGAATCTGTGATGATGAAGATGATGATGATGATGATGATGATGAAGAACAGTCTGTCGTTCTCACTGAAGGAAACAGAACCTGATTTATCAGTTTATTTGTAGTAAATGCTATTCTAATGATTGATTTATTTGATATTAAAGCTTTTCTGAGATGCAGAAGGAGAAATATTACATAATCCCGGATAGAGAGTTTAAACTGGAAGCTGATTAATGAGATGTTAGATGAAGCGAGTCGACTGTTTAACTTTCATCATTCACTGTGTTTAATCATTTGTTCTACACTAAATAAACTCCAATGCTTTGATTATGCAAATTAATAGAAGATGACTGTGTGGTGCCTGGAATTATTTTGTCACAGAACCTGCATGCTAAGTTCAGCTAGCTAACTTAGCTCAAGTTTGCAATGAAGAGAGAGTGGTTGTCATGGTAACATCATCTTATATGTCAAACTTGACCTGATACTGAAGTCCAACTCATATGAGTAATGGGAGCTAGTTTACTAGCACTTAGCTAACCGGCTAGATACTGTATGTTAGCGGTTAGTAAAGTTTCTAATTTGCATATTCACGCATATTCATCGGCCCTGGTAAAAGTGCAGAGATTTTCCTCTGCCACTTGTATTTGTTAAAAAAGTAAACATGAATCAGATTATTTTTCAGCACAGATGATTTTGAAGGTGATCAGTGATTTGGCATTTTGTTTTTCTGTCCCTCAGATGCGGATTGGTGTTCATTCAGGCTCCGTCCTGGCGGGCGTGGTCGGGGTGAAGATGCCTCGGTACTGTCTTTTCGGTAACAACGTCACTTTAGCCAACAAGTTTGAGTCCTGCAGCCTGCCGAGGAAAATCAACATCAGTCCTACAACCTACAGGTACAGGATCGGAAAACTCCGGAAAGGTCTCACCATTTTGTAAAAAGTGTTTTAACGATGTTTTAGTTGCTCTAATGTTGAAACCTCAGAGAGAAGCACTGAAAAATGACGTGTTAATGAGCTTAAACTTAAAGTTATCTCTGCACACTACACAGTAAAAGTTTTAGCATCTTACAGGACAAAGCATGAGCTACACGAGTCCTTAAAACTCGATCTTTCAGTGAAGGTCAGATGATTATAGCGTAAATGAAAACTGGAACTGACGTGACGTACTTCACTGACGTGCTGTTCTTTAATAAATAAAAAATTGGAATCGTTGGTAAAATGGTGTAACAGAAATAAAACATGGGACAATAATTAACACTGGGGTGGTAACAGTAACTCCTATTAACATCACACTATCCCATTGTTGATTACTTTTCTATAACTGCATGTCCTGCTGTGTTTTATTCAGTTCAGTTCCGCTTCATCTGTATTGCGCTTTTAATAGTGGACATTGTCACAAAGCAGCTTTACAGATTATGGATGTAAATTTTACATTTTTAAATTTATCTCTAATGAACAAGCCCGAGGTGACGGTGGTGAGGAAAAGCTCCCTGAGAAGACGTGAGGAAGAAACCTTGAGAGGAACCAGACTCAAAATTGATTTACTCACTTTATTGTGATCTTTATCCATACACACCTGCTGTGCAGTGATCTGTTTATATAACCATCATTTTAAAAGCGTCTCCTCTTGTTCCAGGTTGCTAAAAGATTGTCCCGAGTTCACGTTTATCCCACGCTCCAGAGAAGAACTTCCACCCAACTTCCCCTGTGACATTCCGGGTATTTGTTACTTCCTGGAGGCGGCCAGCGGCAGGACGAGCGACACAGGAGTAAATCATTCCCCTGCCATGATGAACAGTGTGCAGTAACGTACAGGATGTGGAGCTGAGCCGGCAGGAGCACGTTATCCAGCAATAGGACTGTTTAAAAAGCTGTCGAGAGATCAGTGCTTACGGAACCACGGCAAAGTGCGCAGTGTTTAAACCATGGATTAGTTAGACTCCAGCACTTTAATACAGCTCTGTGTTACTGATCTTCCTCAGAGATAATCATCTGCACTGTTTAAGTCAAAGCCACGACTTCAGCGTTAGAGAAGAAGTAAAGTGCATCAGAACACAAGGAATGATTTAAATACTGTACACAGAGCTGATGTGTTCACATTAACGTAGTATTTATTCACTCACACACTGAGTCACAGCACAGTGTAATGAACTCACCGAATGTTCCACAGTCCTGACTTCTCACCAGATCAGTTTTACACCAGCTGAAGTGTCAGTGTCATTATCTACTCTCATCCCAATCATTTTATTCTGGAAAGTTCCCACCATCTTTTACCTCCATGTGTACCATGTGACGTCACACTGTATCATGGCGGCCATTTTGAGGAGTGAATACAGGACTGACTGCATCACTGTTATTGAGTCTGTGCTTCATTAAGAAAATATATTTTCATTTATACTCACAGTCCACTAATGCATGTCATTACATACACACTGCCTCGTCGCTATGTTAGTTAGCTACATTATGGGTAAACTGCAGTTTATCTTGGCAGGAAGTATTATGAACATTAGCAAAAGTTAGTGAGCTGAGATGGACTTCCATTTCCTATAATGACGCTTTTTTCCCTTCTCCTGATGAAACACGCTTCTGTGCTTTAAAACACTCCAGAACAGGGACAGGCGTGTGTGTGTGTGTGTGTGTGTGTGTGAGAGAGAGAGAGAGAGAGAGAGAGAGAGAGAGAGAGAGAACACAGATTTGTTCAGTTTTCTGCCAGTATAAATGGAATCAGCAGTTTGAGGGAAAGTGCGTATGGATCACGGTTTATTTTAACGGCTTTGTTGATAAAACTTCAGTACTTCAGTCGGGTTTTATTGTAAAGTGAAGCCTCTTTTTTGTAATCACACAAAGTTCACGACACTGCGTCTGAAATGCTATTTCAGAGTTTCTGTTGAAACAGTGGTGAGTAAGAGTGATTGGTCAGGTGAAAGTAGGCGGGGCTTGGTCAGTGACGTAACAGAAGGACAACTTTATGCTGATGGTGTTGAGGTTTAATTATTAGGAGAAACTTCTGGAATGAAGGATAGCGAATGTGTAATATTGCAGTAAAATAATCTGTGTGTAAAACTGATCATTTCTGAATCAGAGGCTAAAAAAACGAACATTTATAATAATAATAATAATAATAATAATAATAATAATAATAAAGTGTAATGTGACTTTTTGTATTGTAAAAGAGCTGTAATAAAAATAATAAAAAATATTGACACCTCAGTATGTTTTTCTCAGTTTTTCTTTAACTTCTGCTAGTTTTCTTTTTCTGTCATTATTTTAATTATATGCCTTTTATTTTATCATCATCATCATCATCATCATCATCATATTATTATTATTATTATTATTATTATTATTATTATTACCAAACCTGGAGAGTTTGGTGTGTTTCTAATTTCATGCTTATCAAAATGTTTTATTTTATTTATTTATTTAAAAAAAAATGTACGAATAAGGGTAAACAACTAAATACAGTGTTTTAGAGAATAAAAGCAGAGAAATGGAGGATTACAGTCATCACTCTGTCAGATTATTATATACATCTGGAAAGAAGCTCTCATATGCAACACACTTCATTACTCACGTCTGAGAAAGTACCGAAATTTTGAAAGTGTTTTAGAAAAAGAATTGATATGAGAGATGACAAACATCGTGAGAGCTGTGAAGAAAAACCACAAAACAACTGTGACATCAACAACAACCTCCACAGGGTGAAGGAATCACAATCCATCATTCGAAGAAGACTTAGAGAGCAGATATATAGGGACCATGCCGCAAGATACAAACCTCTCATCAGCAGTAAGAGTCAGAAGGCCAGATATGAATTCACAAAAAAATACAGAGATGAGTTCTGGAACTGAGATGAACCTCTACCAAAGTGATGAAAAAGTCAAAGTGTGGAGAAAGAAAGGATCTGCTCATGATCCAAAACATATGAGCTCATGGGTGAAGCACGGTGGAGGTAGTGTCATGGCTTGGTCTTGCATGGCTGCTTCTAGAACAGACTCACTAATCTTTACTGATGATGGAGCTCATGATGGTAGCAGCAGAATGAATTCAGAAGTCTACAGAAACATTCTGTCTGCCAGTTTACAGAGAAATGCATCCAATCTAATTGGGAGGAACTTCATCATGCAGCAAGACAACGACCCAAAACACACTGCAACACAACAAAGCACTTCATCAGGGGAAAGTGGAAGGTTTTAGACTGGACAAGTCCATCAGCAGACCTTCACCCAACTGAGCAGCACTTCACCTCCTGAAGAGGAGACTGAAGGGAGAAACCCCCCAAAACTAACAACAGCTGAAAGAAGCTGCTACAAGCCTGGAGAAGCTCCATGAAAGAAGAACGCAGCAGTTTGGTGTCAGTGGATCATTGATGCAGTTACTGCAAGCAAATATTAAGTGTTATTTACTTTAATTTACTTTAACACTATCTGTTCCTATAATTTTGCTCACCTAAAAACTGGGAGGTCTGCTACCAAGCGTGTCGTGTTCTGAGTTGTTTAAGACGTCTAGATGTAAATATCAGGAATTGAAAGCTGCAGTTCTGCTCTGTCGTCTCTCCTTCTGACCTCAGACACAAAAACAGCAGAGCTGGTCTTAGCAACTGTAAAAACTTTCCCCTCCTCATTCTTGTGTGTTTGGTGTAAATAATTTAAATTAGTTTTTTATGTGTACTGACATTGATATTTAAATTAATTAATTATTTTAAAAATTAAATTAATTCACTTAAATTCTATATCATAAGAATATATGATGTATAAATATGATAATAACAACAACAACAACAACAGCAACATATCCTGATATATGCTGAGATATTTGATCTTCTCAGATTATAATGAAGATTTATTAAAATTTATATCAATAAAATATTCAAATGCTGGATTTAAGGTGATAGTTGATGTAAAAGGAGAGTGACTTTCTTTATCTGAGTGTTGTAACAGTAAATAAACTGCACGCTGCTGCACTGTACACAATAAAAGTGATTAAATATCACACTACATAATAAATAAACAAATATAACACATTATAAAATATTTATAATAAATAAATAATGTGCGGTTTGGCCCGTCACTGGCCACGCATGCGCACTGCAGTCACCCAGCGCCACTCTCTGGTCCTGAGACGTCACGCAGGATCCTGGGCGCTGATTGGACGCGTGAGCTGTCAGTCAGCAGCTCTGCCGTGGTTTTGTGGCGAAACCGCTGCAGCTGGAGATCTGCGGTTTAATGATTTTATTCTGCTGCTGCGGAAAACAGAGGAATTAAACATTTCATCACATCATGGTGAGTAACAGCTGAAGACATGAGCACTATATTCTCTCTGTAGGGGTTTATTTTATTATATTTCAGATTTATCTGCAGCTCGCGCTCACATCGCACAAATGCAAATACGGAGCAATAATTAACAAAATAATGGATTATAATTCAAATTTATCACTTTAAATCCGGGTTCTTTCCTCTTTTAAATAAATAAATAAACAATTAAATAAATAAGTAAAATCTCTTTAATCATCTGTGTGTTAATGTTAATGTTAGTGTTAATGTTAATGTCAGTATTAATGTCAGTGTTAATGTTAATGTTAGTGTTAATGTTAGTGTTGATGTTAGTCTTAGTGTCAGTGTTAGTGTCAGTGTCAATGTTAGTGTTAATGTTAGTGTTAATGTTAGTGTCAGTGTCATTGTTAGTGTCAGTGTCAATGTCAGTGTTAATGTCAGTGTCAATGTTAGTGTTAGTGTCAGTGCCAATGTCAGTGTTAGTGTCAGTGTTAATGTTAGTGTTGATGTTAGTCTTAGTGTCAGTGTTAGTGTCAGTGTTAGTGTTAGTGTCAATGTCAGTGTTAGTGTCAGTGTCAATGTCAGTGTTAATGTCAGTGTCAATGTCTGTTAGTGTCAGTGTTAATGTTAGTGTTGATGTTAGTCTTAGTGTCAGTGTTAGTGTCAGTGTTAGTGTCAGTGTTAGTGTTAGTGTCAGTGCCAATGTTAGTGTTAGTGGCAGTGTTAGTGTCAGTGTTAATGTTAGTGTCAGTGTTAGTGGCAGTGTTAGTGTCAGTGCCAATGTTAGTGTTAGTGGCAGTGTTAGTGTCAGTGTTAATGTTAGTGTCAGTGTTAGTGGCAGTGTTAGTGTCAGTGCCAATGTTAGTGTTAATGTTAGTGTCAGTGTCAATGTTAGTGTTAATGTTAGTGTTAATGTTTTGTTTTCCTGTACTGCAGTATGGATTTGTGAATCACGCCTTGGAACTTCTGGTTTTGAGAAATTATGGTCCAGATGTGTGGGAGGACATCAAGTGAGTAAAAATAAATAAATAAACGAATAAATGAACAAATGAATAAACGAGTAAATTAATAAACGAGTAAATAAATGAATGAATGAATGAATGAATGAATAAGTCTGAATTACTCACCTAACATTATAAATTAGTATTTCAGAGCAGAAGAAATGATCTGAAACGTGTTTGTGTAGATAAACGCAGAGCTCGGGTACAAGTTCAGGTTCGGGTTTTGGTTCAGGTTCAGGTTCGGGTTTGGGTACAGGTTCAGGTTTGGGTACAGGTTCGGGTTCGGGTTTGGGTACAGGTTCAGGTTCGGGTTCGGGTACAGATTAAGGTTCGGGTTCGGGTACAGGTTCAGGTTCAGGTTCAGGTTCCTGAGTAGCGTTAGGGAGCTGCAGTTTGTAATTACTGCACACCTCTGTGCTGATGTTCCTCTGTGCTGATACACCGCCACGGCATGTAATAAACAACCACAACCTTAATGAATACTACTACTACTACTACTACTAATAATAATAATAAATAATACTAATAATAATGTTAATGAATAATAATAATATTATTAACGTTAATAAGATCACAGAGCAGGAGAAATGCTTCACACCGTTGGTCTCGTTGTGTTTTGTCTCCTGCTGCAGTAAAGTTTACAGTTTTTTCACACCTTACAGAATGTTAACATTACAAAGTGTTTACGTTACAGGGTTTTTACGTTACAGTGTTTACGTTACAGTGTTTACATTACAGTGTTTATGTTACAGGGTGTTTATGTTACAGTGTTTACGTTACAGAGTGTTTATGTTACAGTGTTTACGTTACAGTGTTTA
>JAKKZK010000030.1:236160-248214 GCA_037577455.1 Pangasius macronema | reverse complement strand
GTAGGGTAGGGGTAGGGTAGGGTTAGGGGTAGGGTAGGGGTAGGGTTAGGGGTGGGGTAGGGGTAGGGTAGGGTTAGGGGTAGGGTAGGGTAGGGGTAGGGTTAAGGTAGGGGGTAGGGTTAGGGTAGGGTTAGGGTTAGGGGTAGGGTTAGGGTAGGGTTAGGGGTAGGGTAGGTTAGGGTTAGGAGTAGGGTTAGGGTAGGGTTAGGGGTAGGGTAGGGTAAGGGGTTAGGGTTAGGGGTAGGGTTAGCGTAGGGGTAGGGGTAGGGGTAGGGGTAGGTTAGGGGTAGGGTTAGGGTTAGGGGTAGGGTAGGGTAAGGGGTTAGGGGTAGGGTTAGCGTAGGGGTAGGGTAAGGGGTTAGGGGGTAGGGTTAGGGGTAGGGTTAGGGTAGGGTTAGGGGTAGGGTAAGGTTAGCGTAGGGGTAGGGTTAGCGTAGGGGTAGGGGTAGGTTAGGGGTAGGGTAGGGGTAGGGTTAGGGGTAGGGTAGGGTTAGGGTTTTGTGTTTGTTAACGTACTAGCGAGAGTAAAAAAAAACAGCTTTGTGACTGACTGAGAAAATGATCATGTCCTCCATTTTGTTTTTTTTATGAAGCACCGCCCCTTTGGAGGTCATCATAACGTAAGCAGTGAAGTTGGGAGCAAAGTTTAGGCTGTGAATTTTATTCACACTGGATAATGTTTGCTCAGTGGAAATGTGTTACTCTGTACAAAGTATTGGCTCCCCCTACCCCAGCCGTCAGTGGAAAGTGGTGGACCCTTCCCAATGATGGATAGGATAGAAGGGCGCCAATACTTTGTACACAGTAACACATGGATTACAGTCAGTTCTTTCACATGTGCATGAGGGTGGAACTTATAAATGGACCAGTACCTGTATAACAGCAGAGGTTCCTCTTGTTCCAGAACCTCGATGCTCTCCACGACCACCTCGGAACCATCTACCCCGGCATGCGCGCTCCGTCGTTCCGCTGCACAGACGCCGAGAAGGGAAACAGCCTCATCCTGCACTATTACTCCGAGAGAGAGGGGCTGCAGGACATCGTCATCGGCATCATCAAGACCGTCGCCCAGCAGATCCACGGCACTGAGATCGACATGAAGGTTCTGCTCTGTTGCATTTTTCTCTCAGTGCTCTGTCTCCTGCACTTTTTTTGTTCTCAGCCCTAAACCCTGTTTTCACACTGAGGAAGCTGGAAAACATGAGAGAAAAAATGTTTATTTTCAAGGAAAAGTGTCTTTCTGAGTTTGCAGAAACACCTGAAACTGATGACTGCACAGAAATCGTTCTAACGCGGCTTGCTGATATCACTAACGCGGTCTCATGTGGGACGCATGCTGATTACCCAGAATGCACTGCACGCATTATTACACTGCAAACAGTGATATCGTAACAAGTGTAAATATCTGGAATACAGGCATCTAAGATTATAATGTCTAATATTTCTTCTGTTTGTTTTAAGATGCCGCTACACATTTCAAACTTTAAATATTCTTATTCTATTAGTAGATCATTTTTCTTCTTTCTAGAAATAAATGCTTAAAATGTAAAATGCAAAAATTATCTGCTGATAGAATGAGATTATTTCACGCATGAAATTAGTAAATATGTCTAGAAATAGGTTTCATAATCATATATTCTTATAGTAGGAAATATTAGATCATTTAGATTTTATTTTTACTAGAATTTATTAGTTAATATGGAGTTTATTGCATCACAATTAGTAAGTTGACTGATAAATAATCGTGACACAATA
This sequence comes from Pangasius macronema, assembly GCA_037577455.1. NCBI lineage: Eukaryota > Metazoa > Chordata > Actinopteri > Siluriformes > Pangasiidae > Pangasius > Pangasius macronema. The sequence goes on along the minus strand of JAKKZK010000030.1, from coordinate 246,459 downwards.
TCAGGGTTTCAGCTCTCAAAAACAACATAAAAATTCCTGAAACAAGCCCAAAACATTCCGGCATTGGGAAAGGGAGATGAATTTCCCTGGGAAGCGAGGTCACTGTGGTGTGCACGCATTTCTGATTCGCAGTGTCTGCAATACGCCTCTTTTCATCACCTGATATGAACATTATCCACTGCGTGATCCTCTTTTCCCCCTCACAATGTGTGCAAGCGTTTCTTGAATATTTAACCCATTTCCTGGTGATATATCAGCGGACATGTTTCAGATCACTGTGCGAATAATCACTACTCCATTTGAACACACTCTCATGACACCACGGTGCACTTTCCCTTTGTTTGCCATAACCGTGTCATTTCTGCCCCAGTTTTCTCTATAATTTAGTCCCGGCCGATTCCCATCCAGCCAACTGCATGTTACTGCTGTGTTTAATCACCAGTATTACAGCAAGCCCCGCCTCCTGCAAAATGATTGGCTCGTAGGATGGCTGTTCTCACAGCTCTCTGTTCTCATTGGTTAATAAGTGAGTTTCACTTTGCTGATGTGTGTGTGTGTGTGTGTGTGTGTGTGTGTGTGTGTGTGTGATTTAAATCATCTGTTTATTTAATTCATGAGAATTAATTAATTAACTTCTTCCTCAGTCTGGTGTAGCCGATCGTATTTAATTCATTAATCTTTAACAAAAATTGTGATTATAAAAAATAGAAGAAAACAGACAGGAATGTAAATAATTATTACACTAAAGAGTTTCTCATAACTGAATTTCACAGAATTGATTACTGACAGCTTTAATTCATACAGTAGTGCAGTGAAATACAGAGTGGTGTTTAGCCGCTATGCTGTGCTCTGGGTCGTTTTTATTTTATACAAAAAACAGATAATTAGCTACAGGTTCTGTCTCTGCTGAGTCCTAAAGACAGTTTTTATATTTACAGGAGTAAATTACAGGAGGAGCAGAGCTCGCTCTCATGAAGTGAAATGTTATATATATATATACTTCAATTATTATATATAATATAAAAGTGTGTGTGTGTGTGTGTGTGTGCGTGTGTGTGTGTGTGTGTGTGTGTGTGTGTGTGTGTTTGTGATGATAATAAATAAGAGGACGAGGAGATTCTCAGTCTCAGACAGTGAGATCATTCTCTAGTCACATCATTTATTTTGTAAAGAAAGAAGAAAAAAAAAGTAATCATGCCACAGACCCCATACTGTTCCTCTCTCTCTCTCTCTCTCTCTCTCACACACACACACACACACACACACACACACACACACTAGTGTGAAATGAGTGAACAGAATTGACAGAACCTCCAAATCTAACACTCCACTGGGTGATAAACCATTAGCCACGGTCGTCACGGCGACTGCAGGGAGACGACATGCTAGATTGACGTCAGAGAAAATGGTCTGGATATAAGCAAAACACACACACACACACACACACACACACACACACACACACACACACACAGAGCTTGTTATTGTAGTGTTGTGTCATTATATTGTATATTATTAGAGTATATTCTGTAAGCTTGAAGATTTCACTGCAGTGATTCTGAATTGTAACTTCGCTGGAATAAACCCGTGTTCAGTGAATCTCAGGATCCGTTTACGATCTGAAGCCATTAACCATCAGATTTAATCATCCGTTATGATCTTAGTCATCACACCAACCCTAATTAACTAACCCCATTAAAGTTACCGATGACTCACTGATTCATGAGTTTAAAACTGGAGCTAAACTGGCTGAGATCTTCTACTTTATCTTACATTAGATTACATTAGATTACAGTAGATTACATTAGATTACATTACATTACATTAGATTAGATTACAGTAGATTACATTAGATTACATTACATTAGATTAGATTACAGTAGATTACATTAGATTACATTAGATTACAGTAGATTACTAGGAGCTCATTAGAAATCTGTACAGTCGACTGTGATGGCTTTGGATTTGACGTGAATTATAATATTTAACAGCTTGTAATGTTAAAAAATGTTTCTGAAAAAACATTTACTTGTTTACTTTTACATGCCAGTATGTGCTAATTCTTCTTTTGTTCTTTTTATGTTTATTTTACCCACAGCAGTGAATTTCTCACTCTGGTCCTATTTGTAATGTAAAATATAATATTCTTTTAGAATCTGCTGTCAGCAATAAAATCATTTTAATTGTGTGTTTTTTTGCACACTCAGATTAGGCTGTGTGTTTACGATCTGAAGGTTTTGTGGTTGAACTGGTAGGTGATTCAGCAGAAGAGTGAGGAGTGTGACCACATCAAGTTCCTGATTGAGGAGAAGGACTCGGAGGAGGAGGCGTTTTACGAAGATCTGGATGGTTTCGAGGAGAACGGCACTCAGGAGACGCGCATCAGTCCGTACACCTTCTGCAAGGCTTTCCCTTTCCATCTGATGTTCGATAAAGACCTCGTCCTCACTCAGTGCGGGAACGCCATCTTCAGAGTGCTGCCGCAGGTCAGGCTAGTGCTCAGAAGTATTGGCACCCTCCAGGAGAGTGGAGGACAGTAACTAAAAACACCACTCTCATAAACACTTCCATTAAAAAGAGGATTTTTTTTTTCTAAAAAGCATTTGTGCAAAATTAAATTTGTTAATATTTTGATGATATGATGCAGCATTCCCACATGGTAAAGCTTTAGAGGTCACATATTGCTATTTATTTATTTATTTATTTATTTGCAACACACACACACACACACACACACACACACAGTGTCGAGGTCGGACCGCACACATCAAACGGGAGACACAAGAGAGAGGTGCGGCCGCACATTGACTTCAGTTTCCACGGCATCCTGTCACACATCAACACCGTGTTTGTACTCCGCAGTAAGGTGGGTGTGGCCTAGACAATGGAGGGGGTGTGGCTCACACACCTGAGGGGGCGTGGTTCAGACACCTGAGGCGGGCATTTACATTAAGTCAGTAATGTGGCCTAATAACATGTGTGTAGTGTCAGTTAATTATTATACTTTGCATGTGTGTGTGTGCGTGTGTATGTATGCACGTGTGTGTGTGTGTGTGTGTGTGTGTGTGTGTGTGTGTGTGTGTGTGTGTGTGTTCTGTAGGAGGGTCTGCTGAATGTGGAGAACGCTGAGTGTGAGGACGAGCTGACAGGAGCGGAGATTAGCTGCCTCAGGCTTAAAGGCCAGATGATTTCCCTCCCTGAGACGGAGAACATCCTGTTCCTCTGCTCCCCCAGGTTCCGTCTTATATTTAGACTCGTTATTCACGCTGAAGCTAATGACCTTCATGATTAAGTAATAAACAGAATGTGAGAAGTGTGTATCCGTGTTTTATCCCGTCATGTCAGCGTAATGAACCTGGATGATCTGACTCGGAGAGGTCTGTACCTGAGCGACATCCCGCTCCACGATGCCACGCGGGACCTGGTGCTGTTAGGAGAACAGTTCCGTGAGGAGTACAAACTCACCCAGGAGCTGGAGATCCTCACCGATCGCCTGCAGCACACACTCAGAGCACTGGAGGACGAGAAGAAGAAGACGGACAGGTCAGTCCTCACATATCCCACAATGCACCATAATAAATAAAGAGTGATAAGAGGAATATTATTGAGCAGTAAGTAAAGATTAACAGGAACTCATTCAGTAATTCAGTAACAGCAACACACTAGCTACTGATTTCAATCAATTACGTAAAATTCAGCTTCTCTAAACTTTAAAAGACGATGTGTATCACTGCGCTGCTCTTAAGAGTCTTGCTTTCAGAAAAATGTAAATTTTATGTGCTTTTAACATTTTTCAGAAATATTTATTCAGTTCAGTTAAGTTGTAATCATACGGCACTTTTAACAACAGACTTGATCTCTCTACAGAAGTCCGGGTGTAGAGTTAGATCCTAATGAACAGTGCAGCGGTGTCGAGTAAAAACTCCCTGAGACGACATGAGGAAGAAATCATTACAGTGTAGGGGTGTAGAAGAGTAAAGACACACAGTCCTGAGAGAGTTTACGGGATGTTCAGTAGGAGCAGGGTGTGAAGAAGGGTCCTGGGATGAGCAACAGGACAGTCTTTAGGATTACAGCAGCAGCTCATAGACACAGACCTACAGAATCCGGGTGCGATTAAACACAGAAGAAACACTGAGAAAGGTGAAAGAAAGGTTATTCTCTACACACTCTGCACTTGTACTCGTGGGTTCTGAGATCATTCTTCAGACCTCCACATTGTCCAGAGATCTTCTCCTTCAGAACATGACAAATGGAGGCCACTGCAAAACAGCAAGACCTTCTGTAATATAGAACAATGCTAGCTCATGCTTAGATTTATATTCAGTTACACATCTGAGTTTTTTTTAGTTGTTTTATTTTTCCAAAATAATTTGAATTACACATTTCTGATAAAATGAGCACAGTGGGAGCATCTCAGTCAGCTCAGTGGTTCAGCAGTCAGGGCGCTGATCAGGGATCAATCGCAAAATCCTTCCAGTGCACTGGAACAGTCGCTCCCTACAAATCCCCCAACTTCGTCTGCAAATCTAAGTACCTTGTCATCATTGTTGTAGCTCGCAAATTATTACTTACAGTAACGATTTTTAACTTTATTTGATGTTCTATATACGGTGTGTTTGAGTCTAACGAGTTTAAAGTGTTTAATAATTTTTAAAAATCTACTAGCGAGCCTACGATCCTTCTTGACGCACCGTGACAGAAATGCGTGTGATTAAGCTAACACGTTTATACGACATGTAACGTCAGAAAGATATCGGTCCTGCCTGGTGGTGATAAATGCTGGTGGTGATGTTTTACAGCACGAGTACATAGTCACGTGTCCCGGTGTGTAGTGCGGCAGGGTCCTAGTGCCTGCACTCATGTACACAATCTGCTGATTCACCAGCGAGGGAGCTAGCGAGCTGATCGAGACGCACACAGTGTGAGCAGCTGTTTCCTGAACAACATGGCCGTCATTCTTTCATGTTCTGAAAATAAGCTTCTGGTTTTGCTCTCTGCAGGAAAGCAGTCTGCCTGTGTGTGTGTGTGTGTGTGTGTGTGTGTGTGTGTGTGTGTGTGTGTGTGTGTGTGTCTCAGACATGTTCAGATAGCAAACACTGACAGATGTGTGGAGCTTCGACTTTAAAAATGTCTGTAACCCAGCAACAGGTTTAAGACGTGACGGTTTAAAGCGGTAGAATGAAGAGAAGCCGAATGTTTGACCATCAGTTTATTGGGGAACAGAAAGTTGACCCACTGACAGATCCGGCAAAATTAAAAGTAAAATTTTAATTGAACTCTTTAAAGTTTTAAAGGGTTTTAAAGGGTTTGGTTAATAGTTCATTTGTTGATTAATTTCTGGTCAAATGGCTGCTGTAGAAAAGGACTCTGTGAAGTTTACATTAAATGGCTCTTCTGAACACGAGACAAATGGACACTTGAGTCCCGGACCAACAGAAACATTATTTATAAATACAGGTCAAGTTCAAGTATAAAGCATTAATATTACATTTTGTAGCATGAAAGCTCTCTGATGTGTTGTTTTATCATTTCCCCAGATAACCGCTCTGCTTGTGAATGTGCGTTTGTTTGCTTTTGTAAATGAGCTGCTTTGCTTTATTTGGTCTGTTGATGTAGGTGGATGACTGTGCAAGACACTTTAACAGTGATGGAGAAGTTTGTTCCAAATGGCTGTTCCTTCCTTCGGAGTCGTCACGGTGTAGGGTGGAAGCTTCGGAGGGAATAGAGACATAAGCACTATTTCTCTGAAAACAAGCTGAAGTGTTAATGACATTAGAGATTTGTACTGAGAGAGCTGAGGGATTCGAGCTCACAGCCTCCTGATCACGCTGCTTTGTAAAGGAGATAATTATAGCAAAGAGAAACGATATCAAAGTAATTAGCACCAAATTCATCGTTTTATTCCTCACACAAAGTTGCTGCAATTATCTCAGTAAACATTGTTCTCTATAATCTTCGGGACGGTAAGTACACGTCCTAATCACGTCTGATGACAGAAATAAAATATAATAATAACAGAAATGACAATAATCCTGTTTGGTCTGGAGCTGAAACATCAGCACTTCTGTAATTACCTGATCCTGTGTGAAGAAACCTGCAGACCTCGTGTGGAGAAAATCTTTTAAAATGTGCCTTCTCTGTGGTTGGGTTTCAGATGAGGACACGCTGCTACTTGGTGATAAAGGTTTTTAACAAAGTTCCTACAGGAACATGCTCCTTATCAGCACCGGCAGCTTTTCTGGACTGATTTTCAGTGTTAAAGCCTCGGAGCTGCACATGCAGAGAAAGTTATTCAGTCTGGGAAAGCACAAACACAGCAGTCATGTGAGGGGGCGTACTGAAATAAATTACATTTAATTTTGCATAAAAAGTCTATTTAATTCTGTTAAATATCATTTTTAGTGGCGAAAACAGTAAGACAAGATTTTTTAAATTCTGGTTTAATAAATTGCTGAGGATTCTCACCAATATTTTTATAAAAGTACGGAATTTAAAGACACTAAGCCTGTAAAGATATAAAGAATATTCTGTTGTCAGAGAGACTGAAGACACTGAGGCTGTAAATCTGTTGTGTCTGGACGTCTTCTGTTTTCCTCTCAGCGTATTTCATGCTTTCCCTTTTCTCAGTCAGTGATCGAAATTTATCATTAAGACTGAATATAAAATCAACCTAGAAATTCTTTCTTCCTTCTTCTTCCACCCAGTCAGGCAGATTTTTTTTTTGCCTTGAGCCTAAAAGAGAATGTGAGGCTGTGCTTCAGCAATATTTATCATATAACTACAAAAAGGGAAAAAATTCCAGAGGACTGGAGCCGGAGCTCGCGTCTCACACAGAGCCGCTGATTTGTATTCAGGAGGAGAAGTGGATTGTTGAAATGTGCCTCGTCTGCACTGCATCGCAAATCCAACTCATTATGTAATGCATTTCGGACATTTCAGACTAACAAGCTGACCTGCGACGGTTTCCATAGCAACCTGTCCCCCGTTTTTATCATAAAGAGTCAATGTACGTGACAGTGTGTAACCACGACGCAGGGCTCGAATCACAAAACACAAACAGTTCATTTGTGTACAGAGGATTACTTCAGGCACAGCAGGCTGCATTTCCTCACACAGCGGCATTCAGCAAAGGCTCGAGATTATTTTTGGAATGAACTCAACTTTTATCAGCTCATGTTCATGAAACAGATGTGAAGAAAAGCCGAAACTTGAACAAACAACAGTGGCTAACAGGATCATTAGGATAATGAGCTCTCGTCATTGAGGCTAATTAATTTCCCTTGTTCACCTCCTGCAGGCCTGAATGATTTCATATCGCCTCATTTACTGAATGTCCATGTTAGGAAAATCACTAAAAGCAAGAATTGAGCTCACAAATTAAACGTCTAAACCTCATTATTACGATGGGAACAAGTGGCACCAATGGAAGATGAAATTAAGAGTTTTTCATTTTCTTTTCATTGATCTCCAGCTATTTGAGTCATTTCTGTGTTTCAGGTTGTTGTACTCGGTTCTCCCTCCGTCAGTGGCGAACGAACTGAGACACAAACGTCCGGTTCCTGCTAAACGCTACGACAACGTCACCATCCTGTTCAGCGGCATCGTGGGATTCAATGCCTTCTGCAGCAAACACGCCTCGGCAGAGGGAGCCATCAAAATCGTCAACCTTCTCAATGACATCTACACCAAGTTCGACATTCTGACCGACTCGCGCAAGAATCCGTACGTCTACAAGGTGAGTCACGATCATTCAGGCTTACCACAAGTTCGTCAACATTTACTACAACTTCATCAAACTTTACAAGTTTAACAACATTTACTACAAGCTTGTTAAAGTTTACCTCAAATTTATAAACATACTACATTACTAAAACATTTTAAAGTTTACTACAGGTTTGTCAAACTTTACAACAAATTTATACAACTTAAATACAAGGTTATCAAATTTTACTGCAAATCTACGTTCTTAAAAAAAAAACGTTCTTAAGTTTTCAATGCCTTTACTATGAAATTGATCTCAGGTGCTTCCTGTTTCCAATCATCATCCTGAAACTCTTCTACACCTGATTACAGCTCACCTGTGGTAAATTCACCTCAATACCTCAATACACAGCGCAGGTCCGAGTCAAAACCCAAACCATGAGCTCAAAGGAAATGTATGTTCACCTCTAAGACAGATTTGTGGAAGGAAACTGAGAAGTTTCAACAGATTTAAAGATCCTGAAGAACAAAGTGGTTTCTGTCAGTCTTAAATGGAAGAAGTTCAAAAGCTCAGACTCTCACACTGAGGAGATGGCAGAGAAGAGCTTTAGTCAGGGAGGAGAACAAGAACCTGCCAGTAAGGCTTTCATGGTAGCAAGATGCAAGCTGTTAATCAGAGAAATACATGACGACTCGCCTGGAGTTTTGGTCAGAAGGTATTCAAAGGATTTTCTGGTGAGAAGAAAAAAGATTCTACTGAAATTGCATTTGGAGGAAACCAGGCAACATTGATCACCTGGAGAATTCCACTCCTGAGGTTGAGCTCGTTGGTGGCAGTGTCATGTGGAGAGCAACAGGAACTGTCTGATTCAGTTCTCACCAGATTAATGTAGAAAGATGTGTTGGAGGAAAACCTGCTCAAGAGCATGTAGGACCTCAGACTGTGTGAAAGTTTCACCTTCTAACACAACAATGACCTGAAACTCAGCCAAGTCCACTCTCGAGCTTGTGTTTGACCTCGTTTAGAAGGAAACAAAATGAGCATCTAGTCATCTTGATTTTGTTTATACAACCCCTGGCAAAAATGATGGACTCTCCACACTTAGAGGAAGTTCACTCAGCCTTTTTCCTTTAAAGCAAAAAACACAAATCACAGATACGACACAAAAAAGGTTTTGTTCAGTAGCGTAACATTCTGGCTTTGCGAAACATACAGGTTTTTTTAAATCACTGTAAAAAAAAATAATTACCGCAGTAAAAGGTTTAGTTCATCTCCTTTTTTCATACCTTAGTTCAACAAAAAACACAGTTAGTCCTCTGTTGCTCCTCCTCTGGCTTTTATGACAGCCTGAAATCTTTGAGGCAGAGACTTCACTAATGAAGAACAATATTCCCATCAGTCTGGTTCCAGCTTTCTCCAACAGCAGTCACAGATCAGCTTTGCAGGATGGAGCCTTATTATGGACCAGTTTTTTTAATATCCACCATAAATGTTCAGTTGGATTGAGATCCGGACTGTTTGCTGGCCATGTCATTGAGCTGATCTGCCTTTCCTGAAGAAAAGCTTTACCATTTATTGGTATTGATTATTTTGTATATCTACTTGATTATGTTACTAAATGTTTAATCAAGCTAAAGCCTTAATAATATAAATGATTAATATTGTCTAATTATGTTATTGAAGCATAAGCACTAAAAGAAATAAACAAAGATACTTATTTAAAATAAATGAGCAATAAACCTCTTCTGCCTTACATGGTAAATCTTCTCCTCTATCCGTCTTTCTTTTATCAAAAATGCCACACCACTGTTTGCTCTGTGGCGCGATGCATTGTCCTCCTGAAAAATCACTTCATCACCACCAAACCTATTGTCTATGGATGGAATGAGAAAAGTGTGGAGAGTTTCAGTGACTCCTGTGCATTGCCTGCTGAGGTAATGACTGCCACCTCCCCTGGTCCTTTACCTCACATGCAATCCCATATCATACATGAGCTGGGAAATGTGATTGTTTTCTTCAGGCAGTCATCTTCATATGTTTCATTAGAACGGCACCAGACAAAAGTTCCACCATCATCTCCTAGGCCAATGCAGATCCATGATTCATCACTGAATATCACTTTCATCCAATCATCCACACTCCATGATTGCTTCTCCTCAGCCCACTGTGACCGTGTTTTCTTCTGTTTAGGTGTTAGTGCTGGTTTTCGTTTGGCTTTTCTATCTGTAAATCCCATTTCATTCAGCNTTTTCTATCTGTAAATCCCATTTCATTCATTTGGCATTTTGAAGAAGTACTTACAACCTGGTTACAATCCACCAGTGCGAAGTCTGAATACTTGTTCAGGAGTATATATACACAGTTAGGGCCCATAAGTATTTGGACAATGACAGAGTTTTTGTGTTTTTGTTTGAATGGAGCTACCAATATGAAGTCCAAGGAGATCTCAATGTGAGTGAAGGAGGCCATCATTAGGCTGAAAAAAACAACATAAATCTATAAGAGAGAGCAAAACCCTAGGTGTGGCCAAATCAACAGTTGGGTTCATTCTTAAAAAGAAAGAAAGCACTGGTGAGCTCAACAACATCGAAAGG
>JAKKZK010000030.1:216839-229736 GCA_037577455.1 Pangasius macronema | reverse complement strand
CTAAACCCATCACTAAACCCCTGCAAATCACTGCATGTTATTTGGCTATTAGGGCCAGATGTACTGCTCTGCTCTGCTCTGCTCTGCTGTGTTTGCACCCGTTTTCAGGAGTAATTGTGTTCTATAGGGAAAACCTTGCAGTTATCCACACAGCAACATGCCATGTGCTCTTTTCTTCCTCATACATGTGCATTTTAGGGAGAATCGTGCAAAAAAGTGGAACGTCAGTGCAGATCAGCAGGCTGAGAGCGGCGTTCGCACGTTTGTTCCCCAGTCTAACATTTTAATTAGGTTCCTCCTAAACAAGACATCAGACTTAACTCTGTGATTTCCTTTGTAGATTAAGTGAGTAGAGTGTAGCGGTAGCGTAGCGGTAGCATAGCAATAGTGTAGCGTTAGCGTAGTGTTAGCGTAGCGGTAGATGCTCACGCCACTGTATTAGGAATAATTCAATCAAATCACAGTGGGTACATAAGGATCTATGTTCATTGTGTTTTGACATTATTATTATTATTATTATTATTATTATTATTATGGATAATGCCAGTACCGCTTTCTGAAGAAAACCTCCAGTGAAATGTGAAGCAGGAGCCTGGAGGAATCATTCGGACTCATTTACAGCACTGGTGGTGTTCAGAATACTATAATAAATATATAAGCAGTATGTATGAACAGCATGAATATTTTCAGCATGTTAAAAATAAGCAGATGATGCGTCAGACTTCCAAAAAAGTGACATAAAATTGTAAATCTATAATAATGAGGCCAGTTGTTAGGTTTTGGTGATTAAATTGTTCTTCTTCAAAGAAATCTGTCAAAGACTATTTAACAGAATGAGTTTATTAAAACAGGGAAGTGTTCTGATAGTTTAACTGTATTTGGAACATAAAGTCAAGCGTTCATATCACAGACAGATATTTGGTAAAATAAAGCTGAAGTGACTAATGCGTGTTAGGAAGTCCTCAGCCTTCTGCATGAGGTTTGCTTTGCTCCAGTGCTCCTGCAGTGGAAGGAGCTCATTTGCTTTTCAGTGAACACAATGTAAAGGAGATAGATAAAGTTCACCAGGAAAAACTTTGATGTTGGTTTGACAAATTCAGTCTGAAACTATTTCTGTAGCTTGAAGATACGTAGTTTGAAGGTGAAAGACAGACAGACAGACAGACAGACAGACAGACAGTTACTGGAAGAAAGATAGATGGCATACTGTAGATTGATAGAAGTAGAAAGTCAGATGAAGTGAAAGAGTGACACAAGCAGATAGAGAGAAAGTGCTATTAGTAGAAACAAAAGGAGTGATACAGATAGACTGATACATCTGAGTGATAGAAAGAAATATAGAGAGTGTGTGTGTGTGTGTGTGTGTGTGTGTGTGTGTGTGTGTGTGTGTGTGTGTGTGCGCGCTACTGGTAGATTGATAGAGAGATGGATAGAGTGTGTGTGGCACTGATAGAGAGATAGATGAAGTGAGAGTCTCTGTGCACGCGTGTGTGTGAATTTTCTCAGCTGGAGTTTGAAATCTTGAACAACTGAGCCAGGCTCCGAACATTCCCTCAATGTAAGTCTGGGAATTTTGGGGATTTTTGATTGTCTGCTATGGGAAAACCATAAGTCCGATCAGTTAGAAAAAACTCCAGCATGATCAGTCCGAACAGCTTGAAGGACTTTGCTGAGTTTGGTTGAAGTAGCTTGAAAGGTGGAGTTAGGAGATATAACAGTCTAAAATTGTCAATGGAAGTCATTTTGAACTTCTGTAACAGGAAAATCGTCATTCCGATCAGTTAGAAAAGCCAAAGCACACTAAGTCAGAACAGGCTGAAGGTCTGCGGCAAGTAGAGGAGTACTGTGTAGAGATTTTGGGTCTCAGAATAATAATAATAAGCTTTAAAAACAGAACAGAATATTGTTTATATATATATATAAACAATGTATTTCTGTCATTGTTGAACAAAGTCCTCAATCAAAGAGAAGCTGTGCCTCGGCAGGAGCTCGATAAAGCCGCGTGGCTGCTTCCTACCTGAGGCGCTAACAAAGCCCTATTCTTGAGTTACTACAATCATGCAAATTCCCACACCTTTTTTTTTTACCAAAAAAAATAGTTTAATTTCCACATTTTCATGGACATTTGTATAATTATCATGTACATTTGTTTTAACATATTATTTTGTCTCCAAACTCGCAGTTGTGTCTATATTAGACTACCAACCTCACATCGTTTAACCGCCTACACAGAGACAAAGGCCAAAATTATTTATTGGAGTATCTTCTTTAAACACCAGTCCAGCTCTCCATTTCACTGTGATGTTCCCATTGAGTTTGTGCCTAATCTAAAGAACAGAACATGAGGTTTAACACTAAATAACACAGGATAGAGACACTAATCCCTTGTGAAGTTATGATGATAAAAACCTATAGCCAGCCTGATGAAGGCTCAGGCTCTGGCCGCAGTAATGAGGAACAGGCTGCTGTGTGGTATAATAGTGCAGGATGAATCCCAGCTTATCCAAGATGACCGCCTTTACTGCAGGATCATTCACATCCTGACTGGACTGGACCTTCACCCACATACAAAGTACGCAGTTAAACCTTTAAAAGCTCTAAATTGGGGTAAATAGGAAACTGAATATAACTCACCTGAGTAACAGGAGAAAGGTTTTCTGTATGAGCATGGCTCATCAGCGGCCTGGCCATGAGCTAGAGAAACACAATTTTCATTTCCCAGGGCGTTATCTGGCTGTCCAGACATCTGTGTAATGGTAGAACAATTGGTCTTGTCTGACCACTTCCAGGACTCTCAGAACAGACCGGACCAAGCGATCCCATAGAGCACTACGTATATAACCGAGCTCTCTGTTTCGTTCTCACTGGCAGGTCTGTGTGATGCTGTCTGAGGAAGCTCTGAGCTTCACGACAAGTCCTACTACTAGAGAAGTAAATGCGTTTGTTGGTGCCAGCTTTAGTATCTGTGAGAAAAACACAGTTAGACTCAGTTAAACAGATAAACACGTGCAGTACATAAAGGTTAAGAAAGTGTAAACATGTTTGGACAGCATTGTAAATGCGTGATTGGGTGATGTCACAATCCTCCTGATGTTTGTTTAGAGATGGCCACTATCTGTGAAAGAAGATGAGTTCTGACCAGAGATGGTGGAGCTGTCAAATGGTTGAATCTCAAACGCTGCTCTACTGTGCATGGAGTTAACCCCTTAACGCCTGAATTTATACAGCTGTATATAAAAATGTTTTATGTGTGTTTCTGCCTTTAATTAGATGGTAAATAAGACAACCTTCCTTTATAATAAAATGGCAAAGCAATTAATATGCTGTTCCTTACCATCACAGCAGATAAAAGGAAACAGTAATGTGCATGGTGCATCATTCCAGCCCCATGGGCTTATCCCAGCACACTGTTCCCCTGAATGCCAGTTGTCAGGATTAGGGGAAGATCACATTCTCTAGCTTCCTCGTGGCTCATTACCCACTGACCAGCGCCAGCTGTTGACTTCACTGTAAAGACCAGTCCGAGCGCTGCTCTGAAATTTACACTGTGCTACAAACTGAATTTGGATCATGCTTTCGGTGGGTTCCGTGGTGGCCAGGTCGGTGTGCGTGGCTCGTTTTTCCCTGTTGGAGATAATAGTTACGAGGGACAGACAGGATGAAGGGAACGACTCCTGGGGAGGAGAGTTGTGAGAGTTTTGTGTAGTATTAGGTCTGTTTTTAGTGTCTGTTGAGGGTGAAGGCTAACATGAGAAAAGCCAAGAATCTGCATCTTTTTGAACTTCCAGTCATGCAGCTTCACCCATAACAGACACCAGGACTACATCAGACACCAGTCTACGCTCCTCTTTTTACATCATTAACCTTAAACTACCACGCACATTAACACACTGCTTACACACAGACACACATTTGACTTACTACGCTTGCAAGGACTTTCCATTGACATAATAATTGTAGCTAATATAAAATATTAGTATAAATTATTAATATTAATAAAAAGTGTTACTGTAGCTAATTAACGTTCTGCTGAATCTAAACCCAACCCTGACATTAGCCTTAATAATTATCTATGTGGGCACCAGCCAAATGGCCCCACAAAAGTCAAATGTTCCTCTTCTTCTATTGACATTTGGTCCCCACCAAGATATAAAAACATGACCAACACACTTATACACTCAGACACACTTATACACTCAGACACACTTATTTTCTTTCTCACCTGTAAAAAAAAACAGGAGTGTGAACAGATGCTCTTTCATCACTGAAGCGTCACTGAAGAACTGAAGAACTCCCTGAAGAAAAGTGATGAACGTCCCTCAGAAGTCTTGATCGAGACACATGTCCTGCTTCTTACTGCAAGTAACACTTCACAATAACTGATCTTCACTTCAAAACAACATTTTATAATTACTCGAAACACTTTACAATAACGTTCGACACCTCACTATGCAGGTACCAGTCAGGAATGAATCAGTTCTTCTTTAACACTTAAGCCTGTTAACTACTAAGAACTACTAGTTAATCACTCAGTAAGTGTGTTAGTAGGAGTTCATTATTAACTAAGCTTCAATTACTGGGTCGATCCTGCAGAACTGCTAGATAACTACGGGAAGTTACGAGAAGTTACCTTCTCAAAAAGGTGGAGCTCCAGTTGGAAGGTAAGGCTTAGCTATTGGAAATGAATGTTGATGTGATCAGTAATTATTCAGTAGTTGTTATAAGAAAGCCAGAGTGATCCAGTAGTTCTGCAGGATAAATATAAGACTCAGTAATTGCTGTCTAGTTACTAAAGAACTCCTATGAACATACTTACTGAGTAATTAACTAGTAGTTCTTAGTAGTTAGTAGGAATATAATAAATGATAATGAAGAACTCCTCATTTATTTCTGCTTATTTCCTGCAAGTTGTTGAACAGTATTGTAAAGTGTTAACAAATAAATTAACACAAAAGAAACAAAAACATTGTTCTGTTTTAAAGTTGTAAAAAAATATTTCACTCTATTAAGAGGCGAGGAATAGCTATTGTAGTATAAAGTCCCTGAAACTGAGAGAAAGCAATCAGTCCTGAGATGTCTCAGTATGTTGGTGTCCTCTGTGCCTTGGCTTTTTATTCTTTTGTCAGAAAGCTTCTGCAAACCATCTTATCTACTTACTTTTCCCAAAAAGCTTCTCTCCCTGTTCAGAGCTGGAGGAGATGGACACTCTTCCCATTCAGGCAGATGGCTGTATTCATGTGATTACAGAGTTCAGTTCGTTTCAGCTCAGTCTGGAGAATTAGACTTTGCGCACTTTCACTCATTATGACCAGAGACAGAAGGAGGAGATCTGACCAGCCTGATCACCCTCTGACCCCGAGAACCCGAACACCACCAACCGGCAGAGGAGGCATCGCAGGATCTTATAACGATGTTTTAGGTGTTACACAAGAATTCTGATATAAATTTAACTCATTTGAAATTCTTTATACTTGCACTAATTGCAGTTTTTGATAATTGCCTACTCATGATTTCTGAAACTATGGCTCCTTTTCTCGAAGCTCTACACAAAACCTCAGAACACACACACAACATGCAAAACATCACACTTACGTAGCACTTATTTCAAAACTATTTTAACTCTTCTCATAATGGTATTTTTTGCTTCATAACTTTATACACAAACCATCACATGATTAGCCAAATACACACCGACTACACACAGATGTGACATATAAAACATAGCGATCTTGTGTCTTTGGCGTGTTCAGTGTGCAGGATTTACACTGTAAACAGAAATGTAAGGCAGGGGAATTTATTTCTTTTCAAAACATTTGTCTTTCATTGTATTTGACTTCAGGAAGACAGAATACATTTGGAGATAATGTAAACAAATAGGCTTCTTACTGAAAAGAAAAAACAGATTAGAGTGCATCCTGTCTCTTGGATCTGGCCACAACGTCATCAACATCACACACAATGTTCTCTCTGGAGAACCAGCAGGGGAAGTGGCGTCTGCAGTGGCGTCTGCAGTGGCGTCTGCAGTGGAGTCTCCAGCGCTCGCATGCCCCCTCGTCTCACCACAGAAATGGAGAATATGGTGGCAGGCCGAGCATCAGAATTTGTGGAAGGTCAATGAACCAATTGTGGACCAGAGGTGGAAACTTACGTTGTCCCAGATGACAGCAAACCTGGACTACTCTGGTGAATTCCTGCTCATTGGGAATGAGGATATAACGCAGGGTATCAAGGTGATAATGTGGGCAGTATTGTAAGGACCAAGAGTGGCGTGATGATGATGATGAAGGACACCATTCTGACTAATGGCTGCACACATGGTGATGTTGCCACCACGCTGTCCAGGGTTAGGTTAAAGCCTACCTCATCAACATAGACAAAATCACGATGCTCTGCAGCAGCATCTAGTTCCTAGTGCAAGAATTCTTTCAGTATGAAATGAAATGCTCCTGTAGGTACGGTAGGCCCTGTGAGTGCCGCAGTGATGGGAGTATGCAGGGTAGAGGGTGTAGAGGGTGCGTTTACTTTCCTGTTCTCATTTCAAAATGTCTGTTGCCTAGAGGTAGGCATTATATGTCTGTTTTACTCATGGTTACTCTGTGCATTTTATTTTATTTTCAACACCCAGGGCATCCTTACACCAAAATCTCAGACAAATATGAAATATGAAATTAAACGGCTTATTAATTTTACTGTGGTCACAAACTCTCCTTTTTATGCTCCATTAAATTATCACATTTGGATGGTTATAATGAGAAGGAGAAAAATCATTAAAAACAGTAGCAGCGGAATAAAAAAGCTGAACATGGAGTGCATGAGCCCGTGCATGCGCAGGATTTAGGAGTAGATCACAACTAATAGCATCTACAGACAACGTAGTAAAATGAAGTTTTCACCCTCATGATGCAGTTTGTGTCCTGATCCTGTTGTATTAAATGTTTTGGCTTTTGAATACGAGCTCCAACTAAAAAACACCTGCAAATTGATTGAATTTCTGATCGGCAGTAACGATCAAAAGCATGCTGAGATGTTAAACGACATGGCCACCACATGCTCATTTAATTTACTCAATCAGCTCTAACACTGGTATTTTAGGTGGATTTGAATAAACCTGAAAGACTTATTCAGGGCTGAATTCTGAGGCCAGATTGGGGTGTGGTCATCCCCAGGGGGGAGGGTTTATTCAAATAACTGTTTCTCAAGCTGAGATATTGTATATTTCATCATAATCTGTGAGTGGATTTCTGTTATCTGTTTATCTGTGGAACAGGTCACTTCAAAAATATGGCAGCCATCAGCCAATCAGCTTGCAGCATACACTTCAGAATGGTTGCATTGTGCTAACATCATGTAATTTTAATAGTATGTTCACTGATGGTTGCTTCTGTGTTCTGTACAACTGGGTGAGGACCTGTGGTGCGATCTGCACATGGCGCCTGGCCCCACAGATCAATATATTTATCAGCTATATTTATTTTAAAGATTTTTATTATACAGTTGGATGAACAATATACAACAGAAACAGCAGATATTTATCATCTCATATTGATCAAATCCCTGTTATGAAGCATGACACACACACACACACACACACACACACACACACACAGAAAGTAGATTACATCAGTCTCACTCAGTTGATTTCATGAGCTGCTTAAGTTCGCTTTTTAAACGTAGGATATGTAAGACGGCATCGCTGCTAGCTAAGCTCCCGATTTGTGAGCATTCACTGGTATAAATATCTCTGCTGCATTCCCTATTTAGCCGTTTTACAAAACATGTCAGAGACTGAGTCCAATCTGCCATCTTGTGGCAGTATTCTGTGCTAAAAATAACTACTGCAGTTTCTGGCTGTGACAGAATAACAGAAAAAAGCAAAGTTTCTTCTGGACTTTCACAAATAAGCATTAAATTACAATATACAGCATTTTGTGGAATCGGAGCACTCAAAGCATTCCACTGTTTCATTTTTATATATTATTAATAATGGCTATGAAACATTTCAAACTCTATTTATTAAGAAATTTGTAATATATTGTTATAATAAACGGTAATATATGGTTTAAATTTTTAGACTAGTCTATTTCTACATTAATGCTGTTGAACCGTGCTACACAGAGAGCAGTAGATCATGAACAGGGCTATAAACAGGCAGCTGCATGGAAACGCGTGTGAGCCGAACACCAGGCGCCTCACCGCTCTGAGCAAACCCTCAGACCTGCACGACGGGACTCCTGTGGAACAGAGATTTAATGCATGTCTTCTTATTTTTTGTGTAAAAATGTTAATTTGGTGTAAACATTACTTCGATCTTGCTGCTGTAGCGAACCCATTTCACACGGCTGGACTGCCAGACTGCGTCTCCTTTCACACGGTGGCTTTAAACCCCAACTCACACTGAGCAGCTTCAGACACAGACCATAAACTATTAACTATCCACACCAGGAGTTACTAATATATATATATATATATATATATATATTACTGTAGAATCACATGAGCATATTTATTTCACACTAACACTCCACTGTAACAGCTAACTGCAAGTATCATTTCACGAGTAAGCACTTGTAAAGGCTTTTACGCCTCGTTAAAGCAGATGGAAATGGCCAGAGTTTACACTCAGGAGTCCTCAGGCTGTTAGCATGCAGTTTTCTCCTGCTTTAACTTGGGACTTTGTGAGTTTTAATGCAGTGTGTGAGCTCATGGATGGATGCACAAAAAAAACAGCATTTGGTCACTTGGCCTGTAATACTCAAACATTTTGTTTTGAATTCAAACCTAACACACACACACACACACACACACACACACACACACACACACACACATATTTATTTCAAACAGAAGCTTTAGATAAAGTTTCCTAAATATCCTAAAAGACTTGTTTATCTGTTTATCAGGAGTGTTAATGATTGCTCAGAGATATAATCTTTACTATCTCCCCGAGGCTCTGAGTAACATCACTAATGTCACTGATGACCCTGAGGCCAGCTGATGGACCGATTGTGAGATTATATACCGGCTATAAACACATCACACCACAGAGATCATAGCGCTTTGCTTGCATGGCTCACTCATTAGGGATAAATTCACAGGGATAGATTCAATTATTTACAGTATATTTTTTGTGAATCCATTTATTTCTGTAAAGCTGCTTTGTGACAATGTCCACTGTTAAAAGCGCTATACAAATAAAACTGAACTGAATTGAATCGCCGTCCAATAGCGTCCCTGCATGCAGCTTCTAAAGCCCCGCCCCTCACCTGCAGCGCGCGCACTCGGTGCCCCGTCTCACCTGCAGCTCGTGCACAGATAATTACAGCCTGTATATAATGCAGCCACACGCGGGCCTCCTTCCTGCCTCACGTGCGCGCCATCCTTTACTCACAGCGCCTTATCTTTATCCTCTTTAGGCTCATGTTCAGCTTTATATTTCTGTTTAGCGGAATGTTTCTGGGTGAAGTTCTCTCATCTGTGCTCATGGTTTAAGTTCAGAGCTCGTGCTGGTACAATGAAGCTTTCCGAAGCAATGAAACCTTTTTCCCCAAATGTTTGGAATTCAGCTCATTATCCAAACCCTGTCGACGCTGTGCGCGCGGGCGGCCTCTGGTGGCCAAACCGCGGAAGTGCAGAGAGTGCGTTATATAACTGATCCCTGAGGGGAGGATTGTTGCAGCAGTCCAACAGCAAATTACAGGACACACAATGCACACAACAAACACAGATTACAGTACTCATACTGCAGTAAAATCATTCAGATTATTTTACACACTCTCTCATTGCATTTAACTCCATCACCTGTTACTCAGGTGGGCTTAACTGTGGCTGTAAAATGTGTTTAATTGTGCTTGTTGATTATTAATAAGTTTCTTATACATAGACATCATTTCTGTGCTGGTTCCAAAACTACAAAATGTCTCTATCACTTATTTACTCCAACTGAATGACTGAATGCACAGCAGAGTTTGTCTCTCTTCTTTCTGTCTCAGCGACGTGCTTGTGTGCTGAAGCCACGCGTCAGCCCCACAGCCCCACACAAGAACCCGGCTTTTCTGCTTCATATCTCACGCCACTGATGGAGAGTTTGGTCGTGTGTGTGTGTGTGTGTAAGACCGACTATAGGCATATCTACTCCACACCTTTCCATCTCAGCACTCCGTGTTTCCACTGCATGTTGAAATATCGTGATATAGGTTTTGGCTTTATCACACACTCCGACTCTGCAGTTAATCAGTGAATTTTTACTCGTGTCCACACACAGCAACCCGAGAGAGATAAACAATGTTCTTGAGGTACAAAGGTTTACTTTATTTTTATTGTCAAGTGACTGTGGTTGTCAATAAACCTTTTTCAGAGATAATCAGCTCTGAATGGTCACTAAATCCAAGGCTATAAAGGTGCACGCATGAGGACTGATTAGACCTGAGAGCTGATTATCACCTCATCTGCCTGCTTTCCTTTGACCTTGAGTGAAAGAGAGAGGTCACCTTCTGTCTCCATGATGACGACTATAAACGTCAGCTAAATTTAATACAGAGCAAAGGAAATGTTTCT
This sequence comes from Pangasius macronema, assembly GCA_037577455.1. NCBI lineage: Eukaryota > Metazoa > Chordata > Actinopteri > Siluriformes > Pangasiidae > Pangasius > Pangasius macronema. The sequence continues at coordinate 219,182 of JAKKZK010000030.1, read as the reverse complement.
CTGTAGCAGTGAAAGTGTGTAATGAGGATGGAGCAGAACGAGGCAGTCAGTCAGACAGTCCAGAATCCAAGCAGGTCCGTCTAGAAGTCTAGACAGTGACCCCACTTCCACCTGCGTCTTGTGTCTGGATTGGATTCTGATCAGATTTTAACATGCATTTACAAATGTGTGTCTGATCAGCTGCTCAGAGTTCTGTGTTGTGTATCAGACAACTTTCTGAGTTATTACTCATTTTAAACGTTTCTGTGCAATTTCACCATTTTAGAAATCACAGGGACTTCGGATGGATTTTTAAAGCCTTTGTTAAAGCTGTGAGCTGTGGAGCATGCACCTTATATTTTTATCATTTTAACTTGTTTATTTTTTTTTTCTCCCATTTCTTGGTGTCTCATAGTTTTACTTGAACCAAACTTCATTTTATTTTTTCAAAGTAAACTACAAATAAAAACCACTGAAGAAGAAAGCAGTGTCTTGCGCATGCATCTGTCTTCCTGCTGCACTGCGTGTGGTGCTGGAAAGAAAACGCTAACGTTAATGACACGGACACGAACTACTAACTACTAAAAACAAGTTCAGAACTTTGGAGATAATGAAGTCTTTTGGGAAACATTCACACAACCGGCTCGCACGTAACGCGCCTCGTTCTTTAAGTCGTTCTTAAGTCTCTAAGGTTAATCTCCATCAGGAAGCCGACCCAGATGAGCTTTGTGGAGACGACGACTTCAAACTTTATTATATCCATTGTTTTCTTCTTAAATCTTATTCAGCTTAAAGTACTGATACTGATACTGCAGACATGAGTGCGTATCAATTTATAAAGCGTAACACACCACTGCCACTCCAGAAAGTCTTTTCCTTCAGCTTCTGTTTGAGTTTTTTTCTTTAATGTTGAATTGTTTAGAATAAATAAACACTGTAATGTAGAATGTAGTGTATATACCATTCATTCACAGTGTCTTGGGTGAGTCCCTTTAGCTTAATAATTTACAGTCAAACGCTGATAACTGACAGTGACAGATGGAAAAATGATAAATACACACAATGAGCATTACTAAATAAAGAAATCTGTACTTAGTGTATTTTTGAATAGTTAATAAAAGACTGCAGCTCATGTTGAGGCATAATTCAGTAAAATACTGTGTTTGTGTGTTTGTGTGTTTGTGTGTTTGTGCTCATTTAGTAAAGTTAGTGGAGCATTTATACTGTTATTACAGAACTGTTAATGACTCGATATAACCCATTACACAATATCTTACCATGAAACACAGACACACCCTCCATGTGAGAATAAATGATGACAGTAAATGTTTTGAATCTAATCCAAATGGGAAAAAAGTCTTGATAACATCTGAGCAATCTGCTAATCTCTAAATACGTTACCTTTCATTACCGTAAAGAGTTACACAAACGACGCGAGGCATAAAGACTCTATTATTAGTGTCAGTACGTGAACTCAAACAAAGCAGGGTAATGACACGCAGCACGGGTTTCAGCTAGCACCACCACCGGTTCTGCCCTTAAAGGTTCTAAGCACAGCAGAACCCTAGCACAGCCTGAGAGAGCTTCTCATAGACACAAAGAACCCTTAAGGACCCTGGTGATGTGTGTGTCCGAGCATGAGCACCAGCACTGGTGAGTTCAGTAAACTCTCTGAAGGCGGACACGTGCACGCTGCGGCGCGTCTCTTCCTCTTCAGCTCGTTTATACGCCAGCAGCACTTCCACATACAGAGTCCTGAAGTCACAGCTCAGCCCTGTTATTAAAATCCAACGCATTTTTATTAACTAATATTTTAATTATTCCACGATTCTGCTGCTGTTTACTGAAACTGACAATTAGATGACAGTTAATTTGTTAGGTGCATTAATGTTGTTTTTGTTCCTGAAACCCTGAACAACCTGAAAAAACCTGAAAAAACTATATAATTTATTTCTTATAAAGTGTTTTAATTGAAAGTAGTTTCTGTAATAATCTCCATATCTACATTATTCCCTTCTCTTTTTTGTTTTTATTTCTCTGAAATGTTAACACGTATATATTAAAATAAATAAAGTTTTTGGTCATGGACTCTTCAGGTTGTGACTTTCAGACCCAATTGTGCATTTATAGTATATACACTATGTGGCCAAAAGTATGTGCACCCCTGACCATCACACCCATACATGTTTTTTCCCCAAACTGTTCCCACAAAGTCTGAAGCACACAGTGGTACAGAGCGTCTCTGTGTGCTGGAGCTTTACAGTTTCCCTTCACTGGAGCTCAGAGACCCAAACCTGCTCCAGCATGACGACGCCCCTGTGCACAGAGCGAGCTCCATGAAGACATGGTGTGTGAAGGTTGGAG
>JAKKZK010000030.1:203392-216739 GCA_037577455.1 Pangasius macronema | reverse complement strand
CTCCAACATCTAGTGGAAAGCTTCCCAGAAGAGTGGAGCTCATTAGAACAGCACACACAGGGAATAAATCTGGAATGAGACGTTCAATAAGCAAATGGGTGTGTTGGTCAGGGTGCACATACTTTTGGCCTTATCGTGTGTAATAATATTTATGCTTGGTTAACTCATGACCTAATTGCATTGTACTTTGTTACTATGCACAAAGCACACTCACTGCACTTACACAACACACTCGTCTCACCACACCCTCAACGGCCAAACAGGTACTGCAACGCTCTCGTTAGTTACACACACTGGTCTGTGAGAGTTTACCGTAAAACAAGCGTGCACTTGTCTGTTTTTTTATCCACAGTTCCTGAGGGAATAACTGCGTCTGCGTCTGCGTCTGTTCACATCCTGAACGCTGAGTGTGTGAGCTTTACTCAGCCACATCAGCATGAAGATAAAGCCTCAGAAAAGGGTGTGTGTTCTCATCACCGTGTGTATATAAGGAGCTGTGTGAGGAAATGACCGGACCACTCCAGTGTACACAGAGTCTCTCTCTCACACACACACACACACACACACACACACACGCGCGCGCTCCAGTCGAGGACATTCTGTTATCATGGCATTTAACGGAGCATGGAAGGTGGACCGCAGTGAGAACTATGACAAGTTCATGGAGCAGATGGGTGAGAAACACACACTCGTTTATTAACATGTGAAGTTCAGTTAACTAATGAAATGAATCTAATATTTCAGGATGTTAATTATAGCCTTAGACTGCGATGAGGAAGGAGTGAATGAGTGCATTGTTGATGGTAAAATAAAACCTCCAGCTAAAGAGCTACCTGTTTTAAAGTGACAGAAAACCTGAGGTTTCAAAAATATTCCAGCTTTTTCCTTAAACACGTAAACTTATGGGAATACTGTGGGAATACTGTGGGAATACTGTGGATAGAGTGCAGATCATCACAGAACGAAGTGGGTTTTTTGTGGCAAAAGAAAAAATAAAGCGTATTCAGCACTGATGCGGTACATTTTAGACTTTAAAGGTTAACTCCAGAAGCCTTCAGCACTGCTTGAAGTTCTATGCAAAATCCTGCAACAGAGAAGCTTCCAAGTACAAGCTCTTAGTGTCCCAGTAGTGTCTATTATACTGTATGCAAATATAGTATTTAGTAACACTTTAGTATTGTTTTTCCCTTGCTTTTGAGTTGCATTTTTGTTTTTTCTTTTACATTTTGTATTCTTCCCTTCTGTATCCCCCTTGACTTGTATCTTTGATTCTGTGTATGCACCTGACATCAAGACAAATTCCTAGTACTGTAGAGTGTCCTTTACTGCACCTGGCAATAAACTGATTCTGATTCTGATTCTGATTCTGATATAACGTCGTTTATTAAAATAAAACAGTGAGTTATAATAGATTGTGTGTGTGTGTGTGTGTGTGTGTGTGTGTGTGTGTGTGTTCAGGCATTAACCTGGTGAAGAGAAAACTCGCAGCACATGACAACCTGAAGATCACGCTGGAGCAGAATGGAGATAAGTTCCATGTGAAGGAGGTCAGCACGTTCCGCACACTGGAGCTCGACTTCACGCTGGGAGTCACGTTCGAGTACTCGCTCGCCGATGGAACCGAGCTCTCCGTAAGTTCCTCAGGAAACACTTATTACAGCAGTGACTTTCAAACGTGAGCATGGTTCTATAGGGGCAGGTGTGATGGGGCAGGTGTGATGGGGCAGGTGTAATGGGCAGGTGTGATGGTTCTGGAGTGATGGGGGCAGGTGTGATGGGCAGGTGTGAAGGGCAGGTGTTATGGGCAGGTGTGATGGGCAGGTGTAATGGGCAGGTGTGATGGGCAGGTGTGAAGGGGCAGGTGTAATGGGCAGGTGTGATGGGCAGGTGTAATGGGCAGGTGTAATGGGCAGGTGTGAAGGGGCAGGTGTAATGGGCAGGTGTGATGGGCAGGTGTGAAGGGGCAGGTGTAATGGGTAGGTGTAATGGGCAGGTGTGATGGGCAGGTGTAATGGGCAGGTGTGATGGGCAGGTGTAATGGGCAGGTGTGATGGGCAGGTGTGTAGGGGCAGGTGTGATGGGCAGGTGTAATGGGCAGGTGTGTAGGGGCAGGTGTAATGGGCAGGTGTAATGGGCAGGTGTGATGGGCAGGTGTGATGGGGGCAGGTGTAATGGGCAGGTGTGATGGGCAGGTGTGATGGGGGCAGGTGTAATGGGCAGGTGTAATGGGCAGGTGTGTAGGGGCAGGTGTGATAACAGGTGTGATGTGCTGATTAAACCCTGTATGTATGTGAATCTATGAGTCCATGCATTCTTAGGGAAAAGGTTCTGTCTAGAACCCTTAAGCACTGTTCTTCTATACAGAACCCTTTTTCTCTGCCTGAGAGGGTTCAAGTAAAACAATTTCAGGAAGACTTAAACTTTTTGTAAGTAAGAACCTCAGGAAGAAGGGGTATAATTTTAAACAACATTGATCCTCCAGTTTGACCTCTGACCTTCTGACTTTTGCCCCCACAGGGCACCTGGGTGATGGAGGGTGATGTGATGAAAGGATCCTTCGTCCGCAAAGACAACGGAAAAACTCTGACCACCATCAGGCAGATTGTAGGCGATGAACTCGTACAGGTGAGAATAAATTAAATTCTCCACGTGGCCTCACAGCTCAGTGTTTATTATTATTATTATTATTATTATTATTATTATTATTATTATTATTATTATTATTGTGTTATAACACTACAGCATTATTATGGTGCAAAAATGGCCTGATGGCACGTTTAACTTTTATTAAAACAATGTACAAATCCAGTTTTTTACACCACTCTGCTGCTGAGTCCTGCGCTCTGATTGGTCAGAAGGTGGTGATTAGTTCTCTATAACAGCGGCTCTGACAGTAGCGCAGGTTTATATTAACGCGCTCGCTCTGATACGTTATCGTTTCTATAGTAACAGCTCACTCACAGGGACGTGTACAGCGACGCTCCACTGATAATAAACTGATTAAAAACTGTGTGTAATCAATACGGTGAAGTTTTCTGTAAGGAGACGTTTATGTAACGTGTGTGGAAGGAGTCTCCAGTGTCAGCGCTCTGTAACAGTCAGAGGTGAAGCTGGAGCTTTAAGTTTTCCGACGTCTTCAGGACAGAGGAGTTTACGCTTCGCTGCGGTTTCTCTGCATTTTTTGTGGCTGTTAGTTGTGTAAATGAATCCTGATCGATCTCTATAAGCCGCTGCTTCTATAATAATAACAATAATAATAATAATAATAATAATAATAATAATAATAATACTTTCACAACGTACACTTGTAGAAATCGGGCCTGTGTGAGTCTCTGCATGCGGAATGTTTTGTGTCTTTGTGCAGAGCTACAGTTATGAAGGCGTGGAAGCGAAGAGGATTTTCAAGAAGGCGTAAATGCAGAGCGTCTGAATCAGCGAGAGGAAATCTCACCGCTCTCCACGTCGCCTCCACCAGAACCTGGCAGCTTTCTTCCATCATCCTCCTGCGTTCCATCCCGCTGTTCCTCCTTCAGCACCTTGGTCTTCATCTGCACTTCTTAGTTTGATATTTAAAGAAATAAAGTCACTTTTGAGATGTGTTTCGGTTCTCGGCTTGATTTTACATTTTACAGTTACGGTTCATTTTAAAGCACAAAACACAACTTTCTACTCACACACACACACACACACACACACACACACACAAACAACATTTAAAAATAGTTTGTACAAAAATGTAAATTACCTTTTTTATTAGCACGCTGAGCAAGTAATTATAATAATATCATGTAACAGAATGAACTGACAGTAGAACTGCTTTTGGCGCAATATGAGACTAATAAGTGCAGTACTCTAAAGAGAAGAAGAAAAGGAACAGGTGTATTAGGAATGTGTGTATTAGCCATAAATTACTGATTGCGTAAAAGACAAACAACCGAGGTGACGTGTGACGTGTTTGAGAAAAGTCATTCACAAGGCCCTGAGAAATATACAGGTGTGTACAGGTGTGTACAGGTGTGTACAGGTGTTTCATCATCACAATGTTGGCAGGCTGTGTGCTTTCTGATTAAAAGAAGGTGTAACGTGATACACCGAAAAAATTTCCAAAGTATGCTTTTAGAAAAAAAAAAGAAAAATCATGATGGATGGAAAACTGTAGAAAGGTTTTTTCCCCATTTGAGGGAATCTTACAACAAAAGACTTTCAGAAGACGAGTGTGTACAGGTGTAGAAGAGTGAGAGAAGACGAGTGTGTACAGGTGTAGAAGAGTGAGAGAAGACGAGTGTGTACAGGTGTAGAAGAGTGAGAGAAGACGAGTGTGTACAGGTGTAGAAGAGAAGACGAGTGTGTACAGGTGTAGAAGACGAGTGTGTACAGGTGTAGAAGAGAAGACGAGTGTGTACAGGTGTAGAAGATGAGTGTGTACAGGTGTAGAAGACGAGTGTGTACAAGTGTAGAAGAGAAGACGAGTGTGTACAGGTGTAGAAGACGAGTGTGTCCAGGTGTAGAAGAGAAGACGAGTGTGTACAGGTGTAGAAGACGAGTGTGTACAGGTGTAGAAGACGAGTGTGTACAGGTGTAGAAGTTATTTATTAGGTTTATTGATTCCATCACATAATTGTTCTACTTTGAAATACATCAGTGTATAAATCTGATTTCTAATTTCCGTCTGAGAGAAATAAAAAAACACAAACACACATATGAGTGTTTTAAATCAAGTTTATTAAACAAAGAATAAAAATGAATGCATAGACATTATTGAAAAACATCTGGAGGAGATCGTTGCAGTCTTTCCGTAGGACAGAGAGAAGTTCTGCGGGACTGAGAGAAGGCACTCCACGGACGGCCTCGGACCTTTTCCGCCGCTGTTCTGTGTGAAATTCTGCGTTTTTGACGTGAATAAACCTGATGTCCTTTTTTTAAGCCGGTCAGAATTTCATCAGTAAAGCACGAAAATGTCGGCTTCACCCCTCCACGATCATCTGTTCTCTTCCACGACTCTTTGGCCTTCAGCTTTAAACTGCATATTGAACAACGGCCCTTTAAAATAAAAAAGTGTTATTTAATATAAAAAAGCGATTCTGACTGTGTGTTACTTCGTGTTCAGATACACTGCTGTCTGTGTGTGTTTACACGCACTGGCATTGACGAGGACGTTTCTCTCTCCCACACTCCTTCACAGATACCCGTGCTCGTCCAGGCCCTTCGGAGTCACCGGGTGCCACTTCGCCAGGGACTTATTGCTGCTTGAACCTGCAGAAGAAATGCACAGATCCTGAGTGACATCAGAGTGACATGAGAACGAGGAGAAATAAAGAAGAAGACAAACATAAAGGACGCTGATGTATGATGATCTACATTCCACACGCTGAGAGTCAAATAAACACAAACAATTCTGTAGATGTTAAAAATAATCCAATTAATGAACTAATCAATAAACCATTAATCAAATATCAAAACAAAAATAGCAGCCTTAATTTGTATATTTAAAGGTAAAAACCATCACATTTCTACTGTTTGTTGTGTAAATCTATTAAAAATATCATGAATTTTAATAAAGTAACCTGCTGAATGTTAACGTGTGCCTGTTTTGACACGTTTATACACAAACACTACAGTTTGTTCTGTCAGCAGTCCAGCAGGCACTTACCCTTAAAGCTAAAAATCAGGGTAGAAAACTGGTGTCATTAAGTAAAAAAACAATTCATACAATTCAGACTTTATTGTAAATATTGTGCAATGCACAAAAAAACTACTCCAAACATCCGTCGCTAATTTCCAGTGATTGGTTTGGGCGATGAGTGGCTGTGTCCTGTCCGGTGGAGAGAGAAGTGATGAGTGAGAGAGAGGAGACGCTCTGTACCCGTGTCAGCTCGGGCCTTGGCGTGATCGGAGGGAGGCGGAGCCATGCTGAGCACCAGCGGCCTCTGGTGATGATACTTCAGTCTGTATGCGTCCGTCATGCAGCTGTCCACGGAGAAATACGTGGTGAGGGCGACTCCAGCTTTACTCCGGCTCTGCTCCGTCTCGCTCGTCTCCTCGTCTCTGCGCTCCGGCTCCTGTCCACACTTCGGATCAGACGCCGGTGTCTGGAGGAGTCGAGGGCGGAAAGGCGGCTCTCTCCGGGCCTCGGCCGCCCGCTGGGTGTGTTTAGGGCGTGAGAGCGGAGTGGGCGGGGCCAGGGACGACTCCGCGGGCGCGATCTCGCTGGTGCTGGAGCGGTAAGCGCTGTCCTCCTGCTCGGACGCCGCGTTACTCGTCTCATCTGAGCTGTTACAGTCTGAGGACGAGTATCTCTGCTTCCGTCTGCGACACGGAAAGAGTTTCAACACAAACACGTGACGTATAAAACAGGGTTCAGAACCGATATCTCCAAAAAGGGTTAGAAAGAAGAGAAACCTTCATGTTTCTTTCAGTTCAATTAACTGTAAAGTAAAACAATTATAATAAATAATTACAGCTACTATAATAATCAGCTCCTTTTACGCTTATAGTTATTAATCATCATGATTATTCATGTACAAAGAGAATAATTTTTATCTTTTAATTTAAACATAAACAGTTTTGAACATTAGAAGCCTGTTTTCTTCCATATGTATCATTTTTAGTTTAAATAATACACTCACGTGATTTGACTTTTACACACTAAATGTACTTAATCTATCACTTTAGATAAATAATGAATTATGTTTATATTCATCACCGCAGCAGGCAACCAAACCGACATGACGGCCGAGTTTCTGATTGAAACCCAGCTACTGTTACAGGATTAACTGAGGAACCCAAACATCACATTCATGATACAATCTGATTCACTGCACAGCTTTATTATTCACAATAATTATCAGTTATTATCTCCATATCTGTTATTAGGAATATAAACAATGATTATAGAAATAAGGCACAGAATGAATGTAAATAGGTGATGAAGGTCATGTGAGCAGAACTAAAAAATCACCTTTTAGCTTCATATTTATTCATTTTTATTTATTGAATAAAAATGAAATTTATATTAATATTATAATATTATAATATTATTTTTATTTATCATTTCTATCCATGCATTTTAATATGAAATGAATAGTGTAGCTGTGAGTAGAAGTGTGTGTGGTGTGATACCTGGCGTTCGGACTTCCTTTCAGCAGGTTCTCAGAGTTCCGTCCCTGAAGCTTCAGGAGTTTAGCTGAAAAGCAGAGACGGAACATGCGGCTGTAATACTGCAGTGTGAACACAGGGGGCAGTGGTGTCACCAGCCCGCAAACACAAACTCGTGTGTGGGATCATCGTCCTGCTGAGTGAGTACTTATGCAGCAGCAGTTTTTATTTTCTTTGAAATACTTGCTGACCAATAATTAATTTTGACTTTGAGAATTCTCTGTAAGCGAACACGAGAACAGGAAGAGTAAGCGTATTTATCATTTGCTGTTCGGACAATCTGATCATGTAATTATGTTAGAAATGTGTCTACTTGCTAAAAATCACATCGGTTATAAACTCCAGGAGCAGAGAAATGTGTGGCCTTTTATTTCAAACATTTCCTATAAACCTGATTAGTACAGATCTATCGAGTTTCTTGAATTGAATTGTATAGTATCTGCCATACCTGTGTGTGTGTGTGTGTGTGTGTGTGTGTGTGTGTGTGTGTGTGTGTACTCACTGTGAATCAGCGGTGAGCGCACCGCCTCCGTTTTAGCGTCCACACGGCTGTGAGTGTACGCTGGAGCCCTGAAATATTCAGAACATTAACGCGGTTTAAATTTACACTAAAAGTGCTGCTTACTGTTAATGAATTATGTTTGAAATGCACCACTTGGTGAACATCACATCAGAGTTCACACTATAGGAGCAGGGAGCTGCGTGGTCCTTTAGAGTGAAACACTTTCCAGAAACCTGATTAGAGCAGATATACGGAAGCGTCTGACTGACCAGAACGCAGCGCTGAACCTCCACTGTGGGTTTGAACCGTGGAGTTGAACCGTGATGCTGATTGGTTAACGAGTCACTGACTTGACTTTTTTTTCACTACCTGAGCTGCTGAGCCTCGGTTCCTCGTATCTCCTTCCCCAGCAGGTTCTCCACTCCCGGAGAGTCGGCGTTGGCAGAACCGCTGCTCAGCCTGTCGCTGCTCTCGTAACCGGACTCCGTCCTCTGGAAGGTCCAGTGGTCTGCTCTGGGCACTGCCGTGGCTCCGCCCCTCAGCACAGCGTCATGTTGAGACTCCTGAGAGCTGCGGCTCTCTGTCTCCGGCCTCGTCTCGTCCTCGTATATGGTCATGAGTCCTCGGGGCCTGTGCTCGGACGGCGCCCTCTCCTGGCGGCGATTACAGCGTGGACTTCCGTGGACTTGCTGCTGCAGTTTCCTGTGCTCCAGTTCACTCAGAACTCTGTCCACGTTCAGCACTTCACGCACCGGACGCCACGACGGCTTGGGCTTTCCACCTGAACCTCCGACCGTGCTCGTGTGGGGGGCGGAGTGATCTGAGCGAGCTGGGCGGGGCATTCTCGGTGTTCTCTGGTCACAGTGGGAGCGAGGGCCGTTCTCAGAAGAAGACGATGATCCTGGATACGTCACGTCTAAACAGAAACGTGGAAACGTGTATCAGTTGGAAGATTCATTTGGTTCTGTCCATTCAGCACGTTTAATAACGTCCCTTCACAGAGTCAAACATTTAAATATAAAAATAGCTGTTAAAGGCTGACGCATTATGTGCTGTTTTAAATGAAAATTCCAGCATAAAGCTAAACTGGCGTGTTGTACTGTGTGTAGTTCTGTCACGCGGTCTCACTCTGTTTACAGCCGTATCGACGGATAAATGATAGATTTTGAAGAAAGCGTCCTGTAAAAAAACTGCTAGCTAAAAATTACTCCATTAAAGCTGATGTCACTTCGCTCACTAGTTAGAAATAAACACTAAGTGAAAACATTCTGCTCTTTATTTACATCCTTAAGTTTGTTTCCAGTCAACTTAAGTGAAGTAACTTTATCAACATTCATCAGCGTCCATCAGCGTCCATCAGCGTCCATCAACGTTCATCAGCGTTCATCAGCGTCCATCAGCGTTCATCAGCGTTCATCAGCGTCCATCAACGTTCATCAGCGTTTATCAGCGTCCGTCAGCGTCCGTCAGCGTCTATCAGCGTTCATCAGCGTTCATCAGCGTTCATCAGCGTCCATCAGCGTTCATCAACGTCCATCAACGTTCATCAACGTCCATCAATGTCCATCAGCGTCCATCAACGTCCATCAATGTCCGTCAGCGTTCGTCAGCGTTTATCAGCGTCCGTCAGCGTCTGTCAGCGTCCGTCAGCGTTCGTCAGCGTCCGTCAGCGTTCGTCAGCGTCCGTCAGCGTTTGTCAGCGTCCGTCAGCGTCCGTCAGCGTCCGTCAGCGTTCGTCAGCGTCCGTCAGCGTTTGTCAGCGTCCGTCAGCGTCCGTCAGCGTTCGTCAGCGTCCGTCAGCGTCCGTCAGCGTTCGTCAGCGTCCGTCAGCGTTCATCAGCGTTCATCAGCGTTTATCAGCGTTCATCAGCGTCCGTCAGCGTCCATCAGCGTTTATCAGCGTTTATCAGCGTTTATCAGCGTTTATCAGCGTTCATCAGCGCTACTCGTGCGATAAATTGTTCTGCGTATTACGGAATGATTTAGCAGGTAGCTCTAGCTAATGGTTAAATGTGAGCTAACCGTTCGAGCCCTGCAGTGTGTATGTGTAGTCGGTCTGTCCTGAGACCCACACATCGTTACTACAGCGGAAACTTTCCCAGTTTCTCCTGAGACGTTGAGCCAGCGATAATCTCACCTCAGATTTTTACAGCTGTCTCATTAACCCGCGATTTTCATGACGCTGCGGTGTTTGTGTGATATTTGTCTGTACTTTAAACTGCGAGTCTCCTCACCGCGTGCGTCTCCACTCATCTGCGTTCACTACGAAAAATCACAATCCCAGCAATAATTCTTTACACTGAAACTACTCTTACTACGTGTCTGTGTGTTACCATGGCAACACACACCGCTCTATCCAGCTGCAGCTTCTTTGGAAACCGTTTTCATTGATGGAGAAAAAATAAACAAAATATTTGGCCATATTGTGTCTGAAATGTTAGTTACTCCATATTAATCTCTTATTTATAGAACTGATGTATAAAGACATCACACACTCACACACACACACACACACACACACACACACTGTGAGTGAGTGTGTTTGAGTGAGTGTGTGTGTATGAGTGTGTAGAAGTATGCGCGTGTGTGTGTGTGAATATGTGTGTATGCGTGTGTGTGTGTGTGTATGTGTGAGTGTGTGAGTGTGTGTGCATGCGTGTGTGTGAGTGTGTGAGTGTGTGTGTGCATGCGTGTGTGTGACTGTGTATGCGTGTGTGTGTGTGTGTGTGTGTGTGTGTGTGTGTGTGTGTGTGTGTGAGTGTGAGCTCAGCTCTTGTTTAGGACACAGATGGTGCTCTGTGATGTTGGCCGTTAGCCAGAGCACTGAACCTGTTCCTGAGTGTAACTTCCTCTGAGCGCGACCTTCTGCAGAGGACACGAGCAAATAAAATAAATATTAATAAATCCCTGTGAACTGTGGAATTGTGTACCTCAGTATTGGAGTGTGAGTGTGAGTGTGTGTGTGTGAGTGTGTGTGTGTGTGTGTGTGTGTGTGTGTGTGTGTGTGTACACCTCTGTGTTGAAGTGGATCTGCCCTGCGGTGGACTCGCTCAGTCTCTCGTCTCGCTCTCTCTGCTCCGTGTGTCATCTCTCTCGGAGCGTCGGGATGAACTTTCACTGGAAAGCAGAAGATTCCAGAAACATTCCACATTTAATCCTTTATCACTCAACTACCCAGTTATATTATATTATATTATATTATATTATATTATATTATATTATATTATATTTCCTAAAGAAGATTCCATGTTGTATTGTGTAAAGCACAAAAAGAGAACACACACAGCAGTAATAAAGATGAAGTGTGATTTCAGTGTAAGATTTATTCTGGTGTGTGATTTCACCGTGTGTGTGTGTGTGTGTGTGTGTGTGTGTGTGTGTGTGTGTGTGTGTGTGTGTGTGTGTTACGTCGGCTGGCTGACTGCAGTGTGTGTTTGTGATTATTGCGCAGTGACGCTGCAGCTTCTCTTCCTCCGTCAAGTCTCTTTGGCCCTGAGATCGTGACCTCGCCTACACACACACACACACACACACACACACACACACACACACACACAGAGAGAGAGAGAAGAAACTGAATTAAATTCAAAACACCATTTTACATCCAACACATTTAATAATAATAATAAATCACATGGTTCAGTGTTTTGTTAAATGTGTGTGTTTGTGTGTGTTTGTGTGTGTTTGTGTGTGTAAGTGCTGATAGTCTGATGTGAATACACTGGACAAGTGGAAAAAAAAATAAAAACACAATCTGAGCTGGAGAGATGATTCAGAGAGAGAGGGAGAGAGAGAGGGAGAGAGAGAGGGAGAGAGAAAGAGAGAGGGAGAAAGAGAGAGAGAAAGAGAGAGAAAGAGAGGGAGAGAGAGAGAGAGAGGGAGGAGAAAATGGAAGAAATGAAAAAGAGGAGAGAAAATGAGACAAACCCTAAAATCACAAAAATTGCCATAAAAGACATCGACATAAAACTAAAGAATAACTATTAAAATATAAACATAAAAATAATATGAAGTGATAAACAGACAGCGAGGATATAAAATAATCTATAAATACGTCTGACAAACACGAGGGGATCATAAACACACAGTAAAATATAAATAATTATCTCACACACACACACACACATACACACACACACACACACACACACACACACACATACACACGCACAGATTTCAGCTCAAAATGAGGGAGTTTTTACATTCTGGCCGAATGTGGACCAACAGATAAAAATCCCTTAACAGCAGGTTGTCATGGCAGCGATGGACTACATCACCCATCACCCATCATCCACCACCCATCACCCATCACCCATCATCCACCACCCATCACCCATCAGCCATCACCCATCACCCATCACCCACCACCCATCAGCCACCACCCATCAGCCATCACCCATCAGCCATCACCCATCGGCCATCACCCATCGGCCATCACCCACCACCCATCAGCCATCAGCCATCACCCACCACCCACCACCCATCACCCACCACCCATCACCCATCACCCACCACCCATCACCCATCACCCATCAGCCATCAGCCATCACCCACCACCCATCACCCACCAGCCATCACCCATCGGCCATCACCCATCACCCATCACCCATCAGCCATCACCCATCAGCCATCACCCATCAGCCATCAGCCATCAGCCATCACCCATCACCCATCAGCCATCACCCACCACCCATCAGCCATCATCCATCACCCATCAGCCATCAGCCATCACCCATCAGCCATCGCCCATCAGCCATCACCCATCAGCCATCACCCACCACCCATCAGCCATCAGCCATCAGCCATCACCCATCAGCCATCAGCCATCGCCCATCAGCCATCACCCATCACCCATCAGCCATCAGCCATCACCCACCACCCATCAGCCATCAGCCATCACCCATCAGCCATCAGCCATCAGCCATCATCCATCACCCATCAGCCATCACCCATCAGCCATCAGCCATCACCCATCACCCATCAGCCATCACCCATCAGCCATCAGCCATCAGCCATCAGCCACCACCCATCAGCCATCATCCATCACCCATCAGCCATCAGCCATCGCCCATCAGCCATCACCCATCACCCATCAGCCATCACCCATCAGCCATCGCCCATCACCCATCACCCATCAGCCATCAGCCATCACCCATCACCCATCACCCATCAGCCATCACCCATCAGCCACCACCCATCAGCCATCAGCCATCACCCATCACCCATCAGCCATCAGCCATACACTGTATGTTGTGCTAATGATCACTGATGGAGCGTGTAAGCTGATAATATTGGGATAAAATCCTCGCTGCTAAAGAGCCGCTCGGAGCCGGAGAGCACACGAGGGTTGAGGTGGGAAGCGCAGGGGGCATCCGAGGACACCGCAGCGGAAAAAACGAAAAATGTTGATGAAAGCACTGGCACACGAAGACGGATCAGAACCGACTGCCAGCTTCCAGCTCAGCAGAAAAACTGCAGCGATCTCACAAACGACCTCCGGAAGAGCTCGAGCCTCATCACTGAGGAGCAGAGACTCAGCCTCACGTCCACGACCGAGCAACCAGCCTGAGGATCACACTCCAGTGTGGCAAGTGCAAAATACAATAACACACAATAACACAATAACACACAATAACACACATAACACACATAACACAATAACACATAACACAATAACACACAATAACACA
>JAKKZK010000030.1:165819-180819 GCA_037577455.1 Pangasius macronema | reverse complement strand
GACAGTGACCTCCTGTGAACACCAGAGTGGAAAACACTTCTCATCGGATTGTGGACATTTTCTGGGCTGAAGACTTCACTGGCCAGGCAGAGGGGGCTCCGAGGGGCTGCAGGATGTTCAGTCCAGGACATCTGCCTGTCCACAAGTCCACGGCTGGGATGGAAGCCTGGACTGGGCACCGGAGACAGAGTGGACATAGAGGAGTGTCTCCGGGGCAGAGACATGGAGCGGCTCCGGCTGTAGACCTACACGAGGAAGACGAAATGAACAGATTGGATCAGAAACATGGACTTCAGTGATGCTTTGTTTGTCAGGATTTCCACATGCTTTTGGCTTTTAGTGTCTCGTGGTTGTTGTCTTTGCTGCCACCTGGTGTCTGTCTTTAATATGGCTGGAGAAAATGACACTCTTTACGCTTATAAGGCTGCTTTTCTTTTCCCTGAACACAGTGATGGATAGCAAACTGCAGATAGATAGAACAGTAAAATATAGAATATGACTGTGATCTGTGACATGGCCACAAACTGTCGAGGTGATAATACACTACTGCTAAGGGCAGAGTTTCCTGAAAACATAAAGAAATGGTCAAACAAGCACCATAATGAGCTCTCTCTCTCTCTCTCTCTCTCTCTCTCTCTCTCTCTCTCTCTCTCTCTCTCTCTCTCTGTCTCTCTCTCTCTCTCTCTCTCTCTCTCTCTCTCTCTCTCTCTCTCTCTCTCTCTCTCTCTCTCTCTGTCTCTCTCTCTTTCTCTCTCTCTCTCTCTCTCTCTCTCTGTCTCCCTCTCTCTCTCTCTTGCTCTCTCTCTCTCTCTCGCTCTCTCTCACTCTCTCTCACACACACTCTCTCTCTCACTCTCTCTCTCTCTCTTGCTCTCTCTCTCGCTCTCTCTCTCTCTCACTCTCTCTCTCTCTCTCTCTCTCTCTTTACTGTGTTTTGGGAAGCTTTGTTTTATATTTTGTTATTTTATTCAGTATTTAATAACGGTACGCGTTATAGACGCTATAATATACATAAAAACAGGAACCTGTTTCACAGATGTTCCACAACATTACCTGGCACTACAAATGGATTTTTAAAAGTATGGTGTGTTCTTTAATAAATAAATTATTGCAATTGTTGGTGAAATGTGGACGGAGTAACTCCGCTTCATCACACCACCCTGTCACTCAGCACTTTACTGTAACACACACTGTGTTATTGCTCACAAAATATAACACAAAATATATATTTTAATGCTAATACAATGCGATATCGTCAGTATGTTTTGTTCAGGGAAGACTGTGGAACACTGGAGAACCTGGATCACTGTTCCAGACTGTAAGTTCCTCTCACAAGATCTACAGCCGCATTTATGATGTCAGTTTAGATCATAAATCAAGTCTGCCATCAAATTCTGAACTTCCAAAATAATCCAGTGATGTCATAGTAACTGAAAGAGTGCTCGTTATTTCTTTCACCAGAGAAACTTTTCATCACTTACCTCTTTTATAAAGGCACTTGGCGTGTTGGCAGGTGTGGACCTTATCGAGTTCCTGAGCAGAAGCAGTGTTTAATAAGGAGAGCGAGTTGTAAAGATAGACATGCGTGCTGCTATATTTAGGAAGGAGTGAACTCTGTTGCAGTGTGAAGTGAACAACAAGCAGGCAGATATCAGAACACAGCTCAGATTATTTATAACAAAAGTGTCCAAAAGCCTGAGACCAAAAACAAACCGTCTGTAAAACCATCTGCTAAAGAGTTCTCAAGCAGGAAAAATGATTCTTACTGACTGAATGTAAAACAAAATAAGGAGAGGCAATAATAATAATAATAATAATAATAATAATAATAATAATAATAATGTGATCAATATTAGTGCTAGTCATTAAATGTCATTAACACTATGAAAGGAGCCAATGAGTGTCGTATGAAAGTGAGATATTGAGAAATCGTTCACTTTGAAGACAATGTGCTTGTTCATGACAATAAAATGGTGAATTAATGTTTGCGGTAATCTCAGAGTCAGAGCTCAGGATCCTGCTGGATTTCATTTCATACATGTATGAGTGCATTAATATTAATATAATAATAACAGTATAATGGTAATATAGGGCCTTTCTTAGCTAAACGGGTGCACGCAAACATGAGGAGAGAATGGCGTAGAAAAGAGAAAAAGCCACAGAGCTTAAAGAAGGAAGACAGACAGAGCTGGCAGAAAATTTTAATTGGGTAAGGAACAAGTCCAAGAAGAAGTGCAATATTTTAGAGAAATATAAGAAGAACAGACCAAATGGAACAAGATGTAAACCAGGATCTTATTATCACTTTTACACAAGATTAGAAACAGAACTGTTCTTCACGAATTGGCTTGTGTATAAAAACATCACGTTCTGCTCAGCAGGGATACTCATAATGAGCTCATAATGAAGAGAAACGAACACAGACCTTAAAAAGCTACAAAAACAGAAAACATAACAGTTTAACTGACTGAACACTTCAGAAGTTTGCGCTCTCGCTTTGGTTAGCAGTAATTCCTTTTTTCCCCTTTAGTTTGTTGTCATAAAACCAAACTCTGAATCCTATCAAAGGTCCTATCAATCCTATCAATCCTATCAATCCTATCAGAAACCTATCAAATCTAAACGCTCCATTTCCATTTTGCCACCAGTCCTTCTTTAACCAGGCACAATAGCCACCAGGTATCACCTTTACATCCTTTCCTGACTTTGCTAGACACACTTGGGTCAATCCTCCAAGAGGTAAAGACAATAATAACACAATCTAATATAAAGTACTATAATATAATTCTCATCACCTGGCAATAATATAACTATATATAAATATTCTCCTGAGATTGCAAAAAAAATCTCTTTCTGTCTTAATCAATATGAAATAAATACAAGTCTGAAGATTGTACATAATCTAAATTTTTTCCTTTAAATAATTTAGAAAAGAAAAACTTTTTTCTCATTGTATTCACATATTGCACCAGCTCTTATCGTTCAGATCAAATAAAAATCACCAATCCAGTTAATATATAGAGCAGTTCCATCACAAGTTATTCAGACAAACACAACAGCTGAAAATTCCACAGCTAGAATCACAAAGTAATTCTGTTATATAACTAACTAACTAACTGACTGACTAACTGACTAACTAACTAACCCTTTTCATACTCTCAGACTAATCGTGGTTCTTCGCCGTTTTCAGTAAGCTACTGTAGGTGCTGTTTTTAGTGCAACATTACGACCGGTTTCCACTGCTTTCCACCAGCTGCGGCTTTTTTTGCAGAAAACCTAGGCTTTGGAGCCATAGGCAAACTACATCTAGAAATAATTTCACTATTCAGAGGGAAAGAGGAAGTAGACAGAAAGGCATTGCTCCCAGTCCTAGGGGGAGGTGTTGATTGGCTGCTGAAGGCTTTGCTTATTGGGCCAGGATGCATCATGCATGGTGCTGGTACTTTCCCGATTGCAGCTGGTGCAGAGGGACGAGCCTCGGCTGGAGTGGACTGACGAGGGAAGGGATAAGGAACACTCACCGGTCCGCTGGGTTTGGCCAGAGAACCTTGCTGAAAAGACTGGGCACTTCCTGTAGATGGGACTGGGGATGAGGCTTGCAGATAGGTAGGGCTATAGCCCTGGGTTCGCTTGGACTCTGCAGGAGGAATGGGTGATGTTTTGGGGCTCGAACCCTTTGCTTCAGCATTGGAGCTGTACGTGAAGAGGGATGAGTCCAGCTGGTATGGCTGATGCTTCATCACATCCATAACACTGAGATGCTTTGCTGCTGTCTTTGGTTTCTCCTTGTTTCCTTTGGGCTTCATATTTGAGCTAGTTGCAGGAAGAGGTTGCTTCTGTGCAGCTGGCGGGTAGAAAGGAGACACTATGGGGTTATAGGAGACAGGAGGTGGGGCTCGGACAATGGAAGAATATTTCCAGGTGCTTGGCATGGACATTGTGGGTGAGGGGGCTCTGGCTATGTTGGCCTGGACAGTTTCAGCATCTACTATAAACTTCTCCATACGGGACTGTCGCCTAGCAAAAAGTTCTGCACCTTTCCCCTTAAAGATTGGACCTTCAGAGGACCCTATTTCTGAGATTGAAGAAACTGGTGGAACTTTGGATGGACGGACATAAGAGCTTGCTCTTTGGGGTGGGCAGGAAACCACAGAACTAGTACCAATTTGGGGTTTAGTCCACAGGAAAGTTGACTGGGATGGAGATGCAGTAGCCTGTGTGTGTTGTGGTTCTGATGACCAGGTAGGTTTGTATGAAGCTGATGGTTTGGTTGTTAAATGGTGAGACACATGCTGCTGTGGCACTGACTGAGTTGATGAAGCAGCCCATGGTTTGGTAGCTGGCTGAGGTTGAGATGGAGCCCAGTTCTGTTGGGCAGGAAGAGGACTTGATGGTGTAAAGGGACTGTGAGCTGCATTATCTTCTGCAGACCATGGTGGACAATGTGGGTTGATTGTAGGCTTGGGAAGGACTGGTGGAGGGTGTTTTTGTCTGATGGTTGGAGCTTGCATGAAATTGCAAGCCTCAGCACCAAGACTGAAGTAGTCTTCCTCTGGAGGTTCTTTAGAGTTGGTTTTATTTGTTCCTCTTCTTTTCATTTCTGGCAGAATTACAGTCTTGATAGCTGGTACTGCAATCCGTTCATCACGAGAGGCGATTATATCTCCTGTGGGTGACCACACCTGTGGGCTTGTGTTTACTGGAACAGGAACTTTGAAAATATTTTCAGATTTCTTCATTGTTGGGCTTGGGACATTTATAACAGGAGAAAATGGTGTTGGGGATTGATTTAGACCACTCGGAAAAGGCTTAGCTGTTCTATTGGACACAAGGGGTTTGGATGCTGAAGAATCTTGATAGGAATCCAGACCATTTATACCAGTGTTTGGCTGCTGAAAGATCTGCTGTTGAGTTTGATGATCCTGATACTTTAGTTGCTGCTTGATTTGTCCATTCTGCTGGACAGGAGGAATGTCTTCCCGAGGTGGAGGTTTTGAAGATGCATCAATCTCAGGTTCCACAAACGCTTCCACAGGCATGCCTTTACTCCTCAGCTCCTCATGTTCTGCAGCAATTTCATCAATCCTTTGACGGCGTCTTGCAAACATCAAGACCCCTTTGCCTTTTGTCTGTGGAAGGTGCTCCATGTTTTTCCCAGTTAGAATGCGTTGATATTTCTTCTTGTTCTTGCTTATAGTTACAATTAAAGTAAAATTAGAATATTTATTATTTATTAAGCCAGATTCACTTGTCACTTGTTACGCTGCCTTCAAATCGTTACCTGTTTTCAAAACTCTCATCAGTGGCTCTTCTTTACCTTTTATGACCGTTTGTTGGCACTTCTCGAAAATCAACACCTCCTTTTCCTTACGGTTTGTTGCAGCAGTCGAGAACAGAGCAATGTGTTTACCTTCAGATTTAGCCTTCTTCAGATGTATTTCTGCTCAGTCTTAAGCCTGAGGTTGGTAAGGGGAAGAAAATACAATTGAAATATGTTATTTACAGACTAGCTGAATTTTACATTTAAAATAAGTAATAATAAAATAATAAAAACAGCAGATAAATAAATATGCAGCTGACATTCTTAGTTGTTCTTGGCTTGATTCACTGTCTAGTGGGATGTACAATAATGAACAGGAGAAAATGCAGTTCGTACATTAAAAGGTCTTTGAAAAATGGAGATTTATATGTATTGGATAAGTTCATGGAAATGAGCCTTGGCCTGCAATGGTCAATTTTTAGATCTACATAAATCAGTAAGTGTTAACCAGATCAACTTGTTTAAAAGCATGAGCATGTGGACAGTAGCCAAGCTCCCTTGTTCACTATTGGCTTGTGATGTTAGTAGTGGTCTTCTAGAGGATTGCAGTAAATCATCTGATATCCACTCCAAAAGCACTCTTTTTAAGGCAGTCTTGCACACTTGCCCATTCTGGAGCTTTATTTTAGGAGCTCAAATATACAAAAGACGATAAAATCCTCTGGCAAAAGTGAAGCTTCTCTTAGAGCAGCAACGGCAACCTTGGCTGGTCTGACCGTGCTATAGATGGTGTGGAGAGAGAAATGTTCACTTTGCAGTGGTCGAGCAAGTCCTGGCCAAGAAAGATCAGATGACAAACTGCACATGCTGGTGTCTGTCAAAGCTCTGCAGACGAGTGCATTAACTCCGAATGCTACAGGTTGCTCCCAAATGCTGGACTGGGAATCTGGGAATATCTTTTCTCATATAAACCCTAATGACCTTTTTTTAGCGAGATTTAAAAGGTATGAATCAGCTCAGTCATGGAAGAGATCACTTTCTGACTAGTGGATCTGAATCAACTTTCATCATCCACGGGCTATTATTAAACACAAAGCAAAATGATCTGTGCTGATGATTATGTAAGCATCCAGAGGAGTGCCCCGTACTCACAAGGGATTTACGCATGTATATTCCACTGCAACCTAATTGAGATATGTGCTACAGAGCAGGAAAAAAGGTAATAATTGCTAATAACTTGGCTGATGATGGATTTGAGAAACTTTCTGTATTCAGGTTTGTTGTAGCTCAGAAACATACAGACTTCTTTTCTAAAGATGTGTAGATCTTTTTAAGGTATGTGAGCTTGGGCAAGAACCATTATGATCTCAAGTCATTAAGTAAAACACAAAGCGTATATTTAGAGAAACATATGTCTTTTTTAAATTATATTTCCAATCTAATTTGTGTTCGTACTGAATAAGCAAATAGCAGAGTGAGAGATTAAGTAATACACATACACAACAAGGATGGAGTGATATGAAGAGGTAAGGAAGTTGAGACCAGATGGACTTACGTGTAGGTGTTTGTCTTGTCTGTGGTCTGATGGCTCTGTGAAGTTTAGTGAGCGAAGCCGAGCCCCTGTCCTGCCTGCTCAGCACCCTGGGTTTGAATTCCACCCAAGATACATGACACGGGTGGTGCTGCCTCTCTCCCTCCTCCTCCCTTTCTTCCATCTTCTCCTCCTCCTTCATCTCCTTCCAAATATTCTAATCTGATTGTTTCCTGGGTCAGAGTAAGGATTGGGATAGGATGATCCAGAAGTATAGGAGTTGTAGTCTCCATGACTGTCTGAGGTAATGAATGGACTGCTCTGTCGTGGTTTTGATAAATGAGGGCCTTGATGCTCTAGAAAGGCAATCAGGATAGGGTACTGGCCTGCAAGGTCCTTCTGAGAGATCCACTTCCTGGGGGTAGTTAGGGCTCTGTGGTTCTTGAAGATGGAGTGTTTTTTTCTCCCCCTGTAACTCCATATCACTCTTTGTTCTGCATCCTGGGAGTAGGAATGACCTGCAGGTTCACTGAAGCCAGACAAGGTCTCTGCATCATCTAGTGGCCTGGAATCTTCTGCATCATCTACAGCAGGGTCCATGTATTGAGAAGTACACAGAATTGAGAAGATACAGAGAACAGTCAGGGGTTTATGAACAATCAAACATGGTGGAAACTTTTAGGCAAAATCCACAAGGTATCTACATGGTCTGCAGTTTGAAAGCACATGTCCGAAAGTAGTAAATCAGCTTTAATCCCCTCACAGCTGCAGGGTTGGAGCCCTAACCTAAAGAGTGTAAAGCAAACTGGATTTCCCTGAGTGTATTATAACACTATAGATTTACCTTTCAGATTATCAGTAAAGGTTTAAGTGATAGATAAAGCAGCCTGGTTTAGACGCAGTAATGAAGACGTTAAAATTTCACGTAGTCTATAAACTACATTCTGAATTCTGAATTAGCATGGCATGTTTAGGACTATTCGCTAATAATATAATAAAAGTAGATTTTTTTTCTTCTGGTCAGCGAAAATTAAATGAAATTTTAAATTAAAGTGCGTATACTTTGAGTTTGTAAAGAGACATGAAACATGAAGAAAAACATTTCAAATATCTCTGACCTTTTCTGAGACTTTAAACAGTAGGCAGAGGTGTGCTCACAGCAAAGCCCTAATATAGACAACTGAGACAAACTGGACTACAGAGATCACAAAAAACCTGGCAGAGAACCCTGGCAGAGACCTGTGGGGAAGAACCCTGAGAGAGAACCCTGAGAGAGAACCCTGAGAGAGACCTGTGGGGAAGAACCCTGAGAGAGAACCCTGAGAGAGAACCCTGGCAGAGAACCCTGGCAGAGAAGGTATTTTAACACCTGCAAACGTGATTGTTCTACACAGTGCTATAATAAGCACTTTATAGGGCAATGTAGTTTGATGAAGCATCTTACAACCAAACTGTGGAGAATTTAACGAGCCTAATCATAATAAAGCTGCTAATAAAACCGCTTTAGATCTACATCACATTCGCAGGATGTATTAAATTGTAGCATGTACTTAATTGTAAGTCAGTTTTGTATGTGATGAGCTCAGAGAACATCTTTAATAACTTCAACGCTAATGTAATTAGTCAAGCCTCTGAAAGAGCACTGTAAACCTAGCAGAGGTGTGTGAGAAGTTGGAGAAGAATCATCGCTCTCCCTCAGCAGAGAGTTTTGCGTGGTGAAGTGTAGAGCAGCTCGGCTCTGTCTCGCTCTCTAAATGGAATGGTATTCAGTGTTTGGAGCTGAAGAGTAAAGGAGCATTCACGTCCTGGAAGCCAAACAAAACAGTTGGGCAGGCTGTTTTTCCACCATAAGGGGTCACAGCTTCTCGTCTTCTGATGGGCCACATTGCCATTTAAGTCTCCCAGTGGGCAGAAAAAAACACAGAGGGGGTAAAGGTGGAATAAACAGAAACAAATGAGGAAAATATTCTAATGAAGTGTTAGGACTGTGTAAAGACATCCCTCTAAGGAGCTGCTACTGGATGAGCTGCTTTACTTCATGAGCATTCATTATATTTTATACACGTATTACAGATTAGAGGCGTAAATGTGAGACGTGTGAAAGCCAGTCACTGAATTGAATTTTCTGCCTTTAACGTACTTTGACGTCTCTACTTTAAACAGAATTAAACATAATAAACTTTCACAAAACTGTGTAGAAATTATCTGTTTATTTCCTGAACGTGTGTAGGCTTCACATCACATCAGGTAAATAAAAAGTTTAATAAAAACAGATGTAAGTTATTAAAAAGATGAATCTAAAGATAGAGAGAGTTTTCACAGTAATGTTTATTATTTTTAGATTTCATACTTTACATGTTAAACTAAATGCAAACTGAAGCACTGTAGCTGCTTTAAAACGGTGTGCTGGTGTTTTATCTCATCTTTTAATACAGAAATGTAAGAAGATGTCGCTTTAAATGTTTAAACTCTTAGTGGATGATTGTGATTATATACATTTGTCAAATTTGTTAACTCATTGAAAGAGATTTTCTCAGAACCTCTTTATAAAGCTGATTTGGAGGCTATGAATGACATCAGTTTGTGATGTCACAAAATTATCTCCACAACTTTTGGACCTATCACGTCTGATATGCAAATTCAGAGAGGATGACGAGGTGCTAAACTTCTAGCCACAGATCCTCTTTAACCAAACTAATGTCTGATTCTGAGATGCATGACCACTGTGAGCTACTGTGTACTAGCAGTTAATGGAGTAGCACACATTATTATTATTATTATTATTATTATTATTATTGTTGTTGTTGTTGTTGTTGTTGTTGCCGATGATCAGTCATGTCTGTTCAATCTTTTCATAGACAGTGGAAAGTGAATGACATGATTAACGATGGCCTGCTAAAGACTCACACAACACTCCATCATCATCATCATCATCATCATCATCATCATCATCATCTGAACTATCTGCCAGAAAGTAATTGCAATATTCAGGTACAATCAATTTAATTCCCTGTTTTTTCTCTGTTTAAACATGAACACTGAGCTCTGAGTGTTGAGCATGAAAAACAATTCAGGGACAGAAAATGCAGGCTGAAGATGTAACACTCAACTCAACAGGCAAAAAGATGAGATTAGTTATGATGGAGAACACGCCCTAACCCTAACCACACGTCCACGAAATACTCTGATCCACTGAGGTCACTGAGATAAAACAAAGTGCTGCACACAAACGATCCTCATGTGTGTATTTGTGAATTAGTGACTGGTTTAGAGCTCAGACTGTTAGCCCACTCCATGACTGCATGTTTATAAAACAGCTGAAAATAACAGGCAAACTAGCTAAATAAAAAGGGATGCTCAAAACAAAAAGAGTGCTCATTTTAATAAACCAGTGTGATGCAAAGCAACTCGGACACGTCAGAGCAAAGATGACATCTAGAGCAGAAGCCTGGCCAGAGCGTGGGACATCACTGAACATCTCGGGGCATTCTGAAGCTCAGTAACGGAGCAGAGGAGCCAGCAGGAGGAAGAGCTGACCTTCAGAGCGTGGCCAAGAAGAAAACAACTGAAAACAGTCAGACATAGAAACAACATTTAGAAGGAAACAAGCCTTTCTCATTTTTTACTTTTTGCAATTGTTAATAAAGTTCCATTTATGAGATGTGAAATCTGTGGGTTTAAATGAAACCAGCTAAGCTGAAGTCAAACCAGTGGCACTCAGCTATCGAGCTATCTCCAGCAATCTCAGTGACGTACCTGTGGAAGAAAGAGCAGGTATGACTGTGGAGAAAGCGTGAGTGTGTTAAAGTGATTTCTTTATATGTGGCATCATCGATGCAGAGGTGTCTAATGTTCTGCACTGTGAAGACCTCGGCTGGAGAAATACGACACTGGAGAAAGTGAAGAGACTTCAGGGGGAAGTCGTCTCTGTAGGTCATGCTGGTTCTGCCTTCGCTATAAACCAACTCGTTGAATTTTGTCTAAAGTCACTCTTAGAATCTCCATACACCTGTAGAGCCTCGATGTGATGAGATGTTCCACCAGGAATGTTTTTATTGCAATGTTGACTGTATTCATTCCACAACTCCTTAAAGTCTTTATCTATATGAGATTTAAAATAAAGATCTTACACTGAGAGTGAGAACAGATCTCCCATCACACCAGCTCACGTCCTCGTCTTCACAAAGCACACGCAGGAGATAAAAGTTCTGAGCAGAGAAGACTGAACATGGTGCAGGGATGATCACTAATTATTTAACAAAGACATGGAGCAAGGACTTACATTCAGGGTGGAGTTACTGAGGTATAAACTGTAGGGTTTTAGGGTGAAATATGCAGCTATGGCCACATGAGGGAGACAGCAGACCTGAGGATGGAGGATGGAGGAACGTCTGAAGTAAACAAGCTGAGAGGATCACCCCAGTTTACGGTAAGACAGCACTCTCAATTTAACAAAAACCTCATTTAACATGTGGCATGGTGACCATGGACGTACCGTTTAAGAGACTTGAGCAATAAGGCAAGAGCAAAGATTCAAAACTGTTAGAAAACAGAACAACTTTTTATTACCTGATTTTTCATCACTGCACCAGAATTAAAATACTTAAAGAAACTGTAAAAGCAGATTTTAATAAAATGACTATATGCACAAGTATAAATAACCCTTACTTTAGTGCGAGTGAGTTCAGCAGCTTGCTCTGATTCCCGGGATGAGAACATGGTGTTCAGGGTTCTCCAGTGGAGACGTGAGGGCTCTGCTCCAGCAGCCACACGGAACTGGGCCAGGAGTCAGAAACAGGATTCTTTTAAATTCTGCTCATTTTAATATCAGCTTTAACTTAAATGGGTAGATGTGTAAATATATTATATAGATATGGCACATTTATTAGAATATATCTAGGATAAAGAGGATTCACCAACATGTTGATTATTGTTGCATTTACATTCGATTATATACTGAAAAAGGTGTAAAATATTTTATAGCACTTTATGGCACTGTATTTTCTTATTAAAATCAAAAATCTGGGGTTTTGGTGTTGTTAAAGTGTTTAATTCACTCGCAAACGACAGACTTTTACAGACTTTTACAGACTTTTACAGGTTTTACAGGAAAAGAACTTCATTTTTTACTAAAGTATGCAGATGTGTGCATGTTAGGATGAAGCCTCATTTTCATCAAATTAACACATTTTTTAAATAATTGATTGTGACATCTGTGTGTGTGTGTGTGTGTGTGTGTGTGTGTGTGTGTGTGTGTGTGTGTGTGTGTGTGTGTGTGTGTAAAACTGTGTTCTTTATGTGGAAAGTGAAGGTTTAGTAAAAGCAGAAACTTCCACAGCATGAACTTTTCACTCTTCAGGAACGTAAGAACTGAGCCAAAGAATTACAGACATTAGTTTGAAACAACTGAACTTTTTTTACAGTTAAAATGGAATATATGACACAGATCTGAATCACAATCTGTCTCTCAAAGTCAGAGACAAAGACATCGACGCTTCCCCCAGTCACTCTCACGTTTCTGGGAATTTGTATATTGTGTAATATTTGGCAAAACATATCATCTCAGAGGAGAAAGTCTGACGTCTTCATGCTGTGTAAACCTGAGAAACCACACCAACATCCAACCAATCAGGACAAGGAGGCGGGTCTTCTCTCCTGTCAATCATATTGCTGTCACTTCAGAAAGCTCCGCCTCCTGCACTAGTGTTTAGCCGGTTTAGCCAAGGCAGTACACACGCATGTGTTTTTGGATCTGAAAAGGGATCTGTGTTTATATAAAATTTGAGTTTTTAATTTAACAGTTTTATTAAATTAAACCTAATAGATTCCTAAAATATCTGTAGGTCTTCATTCAGAACATTCGGTCATTCGTTTATTTTCAGTAGTCGGTCCCTGGAGCACTGGGCACCAGGTGGAAATACACACTGGATGCGATGCCAGTCCGTCACGAAACACCACACACACACTCACACCTAGACACAGTTTAATAATAATTTAATGACGACTCTCTTCTTTTGCTTTCATTAGTAAAAAGCTCTGTAATTATTCTCTAATGTGAGAAATCTATAGAAATAAATCGTGCTGTTGTGTTAAGTCCTCAGTAGCTGAAAAAAAGCTGATGACACACACATGACCACATTCACGTTATTCCAGCACTTTCTCTCCCACTGGGTGGATTTCACTGGAACACAAACACAGGCAGGGCTCAGTCACGTCAGACACGTGCTTTATTCACAGGAACTAAAACAGAGCCATTAATCTAAAGCATAACAACAGCCAAGAAAAACACCCAGGGCTTATGTCATAAGATCAGGAAAATCCACATCATACAGAAGATCCAGAAGAAGAAGAATTGTTCTGTATATCAGGGACTTGATAAAATATTTCACAGCAAATTTAACATTCTCATATGTGTAATAAACAGCCTCTAATGTGTCTCTACGGACAGAAAGCTGAGGGACAAAAATAAATCAGTTCAGATGCGTGGTACAAAGTTTTAACATTCTTTAAGCTCAGATAACTCTTGACCAGTTACTTCCCTCTTTCCTTCTTCTCGCTCACGCTTCCTGTCTACTTACGTCAAAGAAACAAGTAATAATGAAGTCATATTAAACTCATCAGGGTGACACCCCAGCACTGAGACCTGCAATGAGTCACTTCTCTTCTAAAGGTCTACATCTCTATCTCAGTGAAGGCATACAGTAGATTTTTTCCTGCTCTAACATCTGAACCAGTTAATCTGAGGACTGCTGTGTTCACAACAAAACATGAAGTCATTATAATTTTACACTTATATAATCTGATTTCTATTTGTCTGTCGTTACCCGAGACTGCTCCCTGTGCCTCTTATCATGGGTGAAGTTAAACGGGGAACTGAAATGTGCAATGAGAAAAAAATCTACCAATAAAAATTATAATGAATTCATATAAACGTATAGATGAACACGTGAGTCACGCCATCACGGTAAACTGAGGCAACAAGGAAGCCGTCAGTGCCAGAAGTGTAAAAGTCAGAGAGATGGAGGAGTGGACATCCGCGGCGTTCCTTAAGAGAAACAGGAAACAGAGAGAAAGAGACATTAGAGGAAAAATCCACTCGGCTGATTTCACGCTTAGTGTTTAGTGTTTAACGTCTGCACAGGATCCAGTCTAGAAGCAAAGTGGAAATCTCATCGTGACAAAAAATACACAATCTTATATAAGTACTTGAATTTACTACAGTTTATCGTCTTACCTGGGGAAGAAAGAGCAGGTATGACTGTGGAGAAAGCGTGAGTGTGTTAAAGTGATTTCTTTATATGTGGCATCATCAGAGTTACGCTCTCTAACGTTCTGCACTGTGAAGACCTCGGCTGGAGAAATAAGACACTGGACTTCCTCAGACATACACGTGTACTTTTCAACATTAACCACAGAGCAGGAAGTGATGTTAAACACGGTGCTACTATCTTGGAGCAACTCTTCTTTTGCAGAGCTCAGAGAGGTTTCGGCTCTGAGGAACTTTCCGAATCTGACTTCGGTCCCCGTATCTGCTGTGTACATTTTACTGGAGATGTAGAACACGGTCTCACAGGTGTTTGTACGGCTCAGCAGTCGCAGGGAGTCTGTTAGGAGAAAGTGAAGAGACTTCAGGGGAAAGTCGTCTCTGTAGGTCATGCTGGTTCTGCCTTTGCTATAAACCAATTTGTTGAATTTTTTTCTAAAGTCACTCTTAGAATTTCCGTACACCTGTAGAGCATCGATGTGATGAGGTGTTCCACCAGGAATGTTTTTATTGCAATGTTGACTGTATTCATTCCACATCTTCTTAAACTCTTCATCAGCGCTGAGTTCCTTCTGCAGCAGGCCGTCTTTTTCAGTAACAGCCTTCAGCATTTTGTCTCGACACTGTGAGAAGTCGTCATCTACTGCATCAGGAGCCATGTCTAACTTCTTCACCTCCGCTTTCACCTGCAGAACACAACAGTAAATATATAACAATACATAAAAATGTAAGACAAAGAGCAAAAAAATCAGAAGGGACAGACCCATAGACAGACAAACAGGCATCATATCCCAAACCCCTCCCAGTGCATTACATCATATCCCAAACCCCTCCCAATGCATTACATCATAACACAAACCCCTCCCACTGCATTACATCATAACCCAAACCCCTCCCAATGCATTACATCATAACCCAAACCCCTCCCAATGCATTACATCATAA
>JAKKZK010000030.1:147659-161410 GCA_037577455.1 Pangasius macronema | reverse complement strand
CCTGGCTGGGGTTCGAACCAGCAACCTCTCAACCCAGAGGCGACGCTCATCCACATGAGCCACAGGACTTCACACAAGCCCACAGCTTTATAGGCCTTTTCACCTTCATAGGTCACCTTCATATCACTAAACAAACTGCACAGACTTGTAGACAACACAAAAACACGCCTTTTAAATCCAACAAAGGAACAAGCGGGATTCGAACAGGAGATCTCTCAACCCAGAGGCGACGCTCATCCACATGAGCCACAGGACTTCACACAAACCCACAGCTTTATAGGCCTTTTCACCTTCATAGGTCACCTTCATGTCACTAAACAAACTGCACAGACTTGTAGACAACACAAAAACACACCTTTTAACGCCGCCTTCTACATTTCTCCACCCAACCAAAGAACAAGCGGGATTCGAACAGGAGATCTCTAAACCCAGAGGCGACGCTCATCCACATGAGCCACAGGACTTCACACAAGCCCACAGCTTTATAGGCCTTTTCACCTTCATAGGTCACCTTCATATCACTAAACAAACTGCACAGACTTGTAGACAACACAAAAACACGCCTTTTAACTCCGCCTTCTACATTTCTCCACCCAACAAAAGAACAAGCGGGATTCGAACAGGAGATCTCTAAACCCAGAGGCGAAGCTTTTACCACAAAGCCACCAAATCACAACACAAACACCCGGGTGTCATAGCGCCTTTGTGTTTTAAAATGACACACGCGCAAAAAAACTCCACAAAACATTTTTGTCTCTTGCTTCATCCATCTATCCACTGTATATACAACATATACACCACATACATCGTCTCCATCAGTGGACAGTTTGATAGCTTCAACAAAATAGACTTCATGTGAAAACTCTAATGAATTTCCTGGTTACACAACTGCACTATTTATCCATTTAATACACAGTTATCGAGGGGATTTATTTATAATCGCACTGTCTGTCACCCAGATGAGGACGGGTTCCTTCTGAGTTCCCTGGGTTCCTGGTTCCTCTCAACGTTTCTTCCTCATATCATCTCAGGGAGCTTTTCCTCACCACCGTCACCACTGGCTCGCTCATTAGGGATAAAGTTATACATTTATGATTTATATCCTGAGTTTATATATTTCTGTAAAGCTGCTTTGTGACAAGGACCATAGGTAAAACCGCT
Organism: Pangasius macronema; assembly: GCA_037577455.1. NCBI lineage: Eukaryota > Metazoa > Chordata > Actinopteri > Siluriformes > Pangasiidae > Pangasius > Pangasius macronema. The sequence goes on along the minus strand of JAKKZK010000030.1, from coordinate 160,249 downwards.
ACACAAATAAAATTAAATCAGAGAAAGCTAACAACCAGCTATCACTCTTATTCCAGGACACCACACCCAACTTTCTGCACCACTCACACCACCATTAACTCCAGACCCATCAACAGCCACACTCAGGAGTTCCGGCTGGGGTTTGAACCAGCAACCTCTCAACCCAGAGGCAACGCTCATCCACATGAGCCACAGGACCTCACACTCACCAGACTGCTTTATAGACCTTTTCACCTCCATATAACTAAAGGAACTGCACTGACTTAAAGACAATGAAAAAAAATGCCCCTCTAATGCCACAGTCTACATTTCTGCACCCAACAAATCAAACACAGAGACAAGCTGGATTTAAACTAATGACCTCCGAGTGCAGAGATAAACCACGTAGCACAAAGCCACCAAACGCTTGTCTTTGCTTCATCCATATGTTCACTGTGTGTGTATATATATATATATATATAAACATTTAAATTTATATTAAAATATTTTATTGAGTTCATATATTTCTGTAAAGAGCTTTGGGACAATGTCCTCAGGTAAAAGCACTATATAAATAAAACTGAATTGGATTGAATATATATATATAGTGTTTGTTTCATATTTTCTATAAAAGTCTTATGTGAGTATTATGTGTATTATATAAATAAGGCCTACAAACAAAGATGCTACAGAAGGAAGATGCTAAAAAATGACAAAATACTTTGAAAATTAAGTTTTGAGTTTTGTTTCATATTTATTTTCTTAATTTAACTGAATAATATTTTTAAAGGAAGCATTACTTGTAAGTTGGTAGCTACAGGACTACAGTAACTGTAAAACGGCATTAGCCTTGAGATTAGCCTTATAAACTTTTCAGTTTGACTGAAGCAAAGAGAAACATTTTAATTTTCTGAAATATTATTACTTTATGTCATTATCAGGTATAAAACAGCTTCTGTACCAGAGAGAATGTCCAGGTAAAGCTGCGGTTATTTAATGACGTCGGTGTACAGGCTACTCGCTCACTGGGTTTCTGCAGGAAACAGAACCTCATGGGACACGTCAGGATCCGTGCTGGAGAATAAGCTCTGGATGTTCTATACTAAAGTAATGAAACGTCCATGTGGAGTATTTTACTTTAAAATGCGATTTGAAGCCCCACTGCTGAGTAATAAGAAAGAGATTGTGAGTCTGAAGAAGGAGAATAGAATATAAACTATTTAACTCCTAAAACAGCTGAAAATCTTTACATTGTCTACTCCTTTTTCCTCCCAAGCTCAACGGTGAGCTTCTGGCTGTGTGAAGTGAACTGAAGAGTGTGAAGAAATGAAACATCTGGAAACACTCACACAAACAACAGATCAACATTGAGCCCTGATGCTAATTACTGAGAATTTACAGAAGAGCTTTAAATAAGAACGAACACATCGATCACCTCCTACAGCATGGAATTAACTCAGAAAATAAACCCTTACAGCGCTCAATAACCTGATGTTTAGCACCCAACTATTATCATTTTTAATTATGTTTGTCTGATTCACATAAAATTAGGTTTGCACCATGTCGAGATGCTCCAGACAAAGAATTATCAAAAGAGTTTAATCACTGTGGAGGTACAGGCCTGTATATTTGTGGGTGTGGCAAATAATAACTAACTGGCTTATATCTTGTGAACGCAATGTTCAAACTTCATGAATCTCGGTACACATGGACAGCAGGACACTCTGAGAAAACCTGCCAAATTTCATGGATTTCTGATGTTCGGGGGCAAAACAGCAAATTGTAAATAATCAGCCATTTATGTCAGTGTGAGGGACAGATGCCTGCTGTAATACTAATGTTACCCACAAGAGGGAGCCACAGGACAGTACATCTGTTTACGCCTAATCAGTTTCCACCAGTTTTAATGGCTGAATAATTCAGTCATATATATCAGTGATTTGTGTGTGTGTGTGTGTGTGTGTGTGTGTGTGTGTGTGTGTGTGTGTGTGTGTGTGTGTGTGTGTGTGTTCACACTCCTGTAAACACAGCATGGTTTATTAGTCACAGAGTATATACAGCAAGGAGGAAGCTTCTGTGTCTTCTGTCACACCTTTTCTTTTAGCCAGCATTTCCTTCTAGAGAAGCGAAAGTGAAACCTCCGACCTGCAGTCACTCTGACCGAGTGTGGTGAAATGGCCGAGGCTCGAGTCTCTGTGAATTTGGACGAGTTCTCCTGTCCTATCTGCTTAGATCTGCTGAAGGATCCTGTCTCTCCTCCCTGTGGACACAGTTTCTGTATGTCCTGCATCAACACCCAGTGGGATGGAGAGGCTCGCAGCAGCAGGGTTTTCAGCTGCCCCATGTGTAAACAGCGGTTTAGCCCGCGACCAGCCTTGGGCCGGAACATCATGCTGGCTGAAATGGTGGAAAAGCTGAAGAAGACGCGTGTTCCTCAAAGAACCCTCGCTGGACCTGAAGATGTGGAGTGTGACGTCTGTGTTGGGAAAAAACATAAAGCTGTGTACTCGTGTCTGGTGTGTTTAGCTTCGTACTGCGAAGTTCACTTTAACCTTCACAGAGAGCTGAACCCGGGCAACACACACCAAGTGACTAAAGCCAGGTACAAGCTCCAGGACAGGATCTGCAGGTACCACAACAGGCTTCAGGATGCTCTGTGCTTCACTGAGGAGAGACTTGTGTGCAGTGAGTGTGTTCTGTGTAGCTGTACAGGCCACAGCACCACAACAGTCAGAGGTCACCGATATCAACAACAAGTGAGAAACTTTTTTTGTTCCCTTTTTTTTTCATTTTAGAAGCTGTGTGTTCGTGTACATGTTTACAAGCGATAAAATATGACTGTGTTGAATTCTTAAAGTAAATTAACAGAAGGAAGTGAAGAATGTGAACAGGTTAGACTGGAAAACTCACAGATTCCCGGTACAGGTGTGGTCAGAAGTTGACATACGCCTTCAGAATCTGCCAAATGTTACTAATTTTTTTTAACAATAAGAAAGATCATAAAATTGCATGTAGTTATTTATTTATACTCCCTGATGTTTTTAATAAGTGGTCTAATCTGAGTGGTCTAGACTAAAACACTGATGAAGCTGTGAAGTGTGTGTTGCAGTGTGTGTGGCAGTGTGTGTGGCAGTGTGTGGGGTAGTGTGTGGGGCAGTGTGTGTGTTGCAGTGTGTGTAGCAGTGTGTGTGGAAGTGTGTGTGGAAGTGTATTGGGTAGTGTGTGTGGAAGTGTATGGGGTAGTGTGTGGGGTAGTGTGTGTGGAAGTGTGTGTTGCAGTGTGTGTGGCAGTGTGTGTGTGGCAGTGTGTGGGGTAGTGTGTGGGGCAGTGTGTGTGTGGCAGTGTGTGTGGGGTAGTGTGTGTGTGGCAGTGTGTGTGTGGCTGTGTGTGGCAGTGTGTGTGTGGCAGTGTGTGTGGGGTAGTGTGTGTGTGGCAGTGTGTGTGTGGCAGTGTGTGTGGGGTAGTGTGTGTGTGGCAGTGTGTGTGTGGCAGTGTGTGTGTGGAAGTGTGTGTGTGGCAGTGTGTGGCTGTGTGTGGCAGTGTGTGGGGTAGTGTGTGTGTGTGGCAGTGTGTGTGTGGCAGTGTGTGTGTGGCTGTGTGTGGCAGTGTGTGTGTGGCAGTGTGTGGCAGTGTGTGTGTGGCTGTGTGTGGCAGTGTGTGTGTGGCAGTGTGTGTGTGGCAGTGTGTGTGGCAGTGTGTGTGTGGCTGTGTGTGGCTGTGTGTGGCTGTGTGTGTGGCAGTGTGTGTGGCAGTGTGTGTGTGGCTGTGTGTGGCAGTGTGTGTGGCAGTGTGTGTGTGGCAGTGTGTGTGTGGCTGTGTGGGGCAGTGTGTGGGGCAGTGTGTGTGTGGCAGTGTGTGTGTGGCTGTGTGTGGGGCAGTGTGTGTGTGGCAGTGTGTGGGGCAGTGTGTGTGTGGCAGTGTGTGGCTGTGTGTGGCAGTGTGTGTGCTGAACTGCATCCTGGCAATAGAGAACTAGACAGAACATCTAACACTAAGAAAAGATGACATTGTGCAGTTTATTTTCTTCCTACAGACGTTGATAAAATAATTCTGTATGTTTCTACAGCAGGAGATTGGAAAAATCCGGACACGGGTTCTCCAGAGAACCCAAGCAGCAGAGAACAGCGTGAAAGACTTAAAGAAAGCAATACAGTCAATCAAGGTACTGAGAAATAAATACAGTGCACGACGAGCTAGATAAATACATTCATGTTGAAAGGCTAGAGATCTAAAAAGCTGGAGTTCTTTATAGTAACGGTTTATTATTCTATACTTCTAACATCTAAATCAAACATCTGCATCAAATATAGTCCTCTGCGAAGAAAACACTGGACCAAAGTGAGAAGATGTTTGCGGAGTTGATGAGCTCGGCTGAAAGGAAACGCTCAGAGATTAGAGGAATAATCAGAGCTGCAGAAGAAGCTGAAGTGCAGCGAGCTCAGGAGATCCTGAAGCGAATGGAACAGGAAGTGACTAAGCTGAAGAAGAGCGATGATGAACTGGTTCAGCTTCCACAGTTAGACGATGACTTCCTCTTCCTCAGGGTAACACTCCTCATCATCTCGTCCTTTGTGTTTTTAACCCATGACACTGAGCTTTTGTGTAAAAATCACGTACAAATCAACCACTAATTCAACGTGTTCTGTTGTTAAACATCTCAGACCTTCAGGTCCCTCTCTGACTTCTCGGCATTTGATGATGTTACACACGTTACTGTCGACCTGTCACCTTTTAAAGAAATACAAAACTGTGTGTCAGAGCTGGCAGTAAAAGTGAAGGAGTTCTGCACGACCGGATTACACACCACGCCCGGCTCAGGTACGAACATGACGAGAACAGATCGTTCAGGATGTGCGGGGTTAGTTCTCCTTTTAAACTGACTGTGTTTGTCTCGTTATAGTCAACAGATGCCACGTGGTTCAGACGTCTGTTCCGGTGCTCAGGGAGGATTTTCTTCACTGTAAGTTACTTTACGTTAGAGTTACAGTTCTTCTGTGGGTATTTTTGGAGTTTCAGGGCTTTTTGAAATTACCCTCCAAGTGGATAAATCTGAGAACTCGAAAGGGAAAAGCGTATGCTTCTGAAAATCACTGCGCGATCCTGGACGTGTCTGTCACGTGCATTTAGCGTGTGTTAAGAACGCACTAGGACTCCGCTGATGATCTGGTTGTTAACGTGCTCTGTGATTTCTTATTTGATAATGTGTTGGCAGTTTCATGCAGATTTCACCACAACAAAATAAAATATTTGTGTGTAAAGTGGTTCTAATGCAGAATTCAATTCAATTCAATCTCATTTGCATTGAGCAACAGTGGTCATTGTCACAAAGCAGCGTTACAGAAATAAATGGATTCAAAGTAAATTGTAAATGTGTGAATTTATCCCTAATGAGCGAGTCAGAGCTGACGGTGGTGAGGAAAAACTCCCTGAGATGATATGAGGAAGAAACCTTGAGAGGAACCAGAGTCAGAAGGAACCCGTCCTCATCTGGGTGTGACGGAGAGTGCGATTATAAATAAATCCCTTCTGTTATTGAGGCAGAAGGGAAAAAAATACAGCATAACACACAAAAATGTCCACTGCACTGTTTCACGTAAACATGTCTGTGTACACGTCCTTGATCAGACCCGGGAGAACTGCGTTCCAGTGGAACCTTAAGTGTTTGGGTTTTTCTGTTTACTTTATGATCTAACCCTAACCGTACTAGCGCGCTCGTGAGCATTTTCAGGTCGCTTTTTGCACGGTCATGTGGACAGATAAAATACACGTGGATGGGAATATTTTTATTTTTAATGAGGGATAAAAGCTACGTTTTCAAAAATCAAGGGAACAGAAAGAGTGACATAAGATGGGCATATTGCTGATCCCCGGGAGAAAAAGGCAGCTCTGATCTTATATCCGTTTAACTGAACATCATGTTCTTAATCTCTAAACCTGAGTCAGCTGACGGGCGTCTGAGTCCTGATGAACTGTGATGTGCAGCAGGAGAACTTTAACCCTTTCAGCACCGGGGCTCTGTCTTTTCTTACGGCTTTAAGGNGTTACAGAGCGCTGACACTGGAGACTCCTTCCATACACGTTACATAAACGTCTCCTTACAGAAAACTTCACCAGATCTGTTAATGTGGAGTGTTCACTGTACTCGTCCCTGTGAATGAGCTGTTGCTATAGAAACATTAGAACCAGGGCATTAATATAAACCTGCGCTACTGTCAGAGCTGCTGTTATAGAGAACTAATCAACACCTTCTGACCAATCACAGCGCAGATGGTGTAAAGGTTTATAATACAACGTTTCCTTTGGTAATTGTGTGTGTGTGTGTGTGTGTGTGTGTGCGTGATTAAAATTACAGATTTTCGTCAGATGACAGTGGATCCCAGAACAAACCACAGGGACCTCCAGCTTTCTGAGGGCAAGAGAAAAATAACCTTCAATGACACAAAGAGCCTGAGAAGCCAAGAGCCTGAGAGATTTAACTACTACGCTCAGGCTCTGTGTAGAGAAGCTCTTCAGGAACGCTGCTACTGGGAAGTGGAATGGGGAGGCCAGCAGGTTTACATCGCAGCATCGTACAGAGGAGTGGAAAGAACAGGCTGCTGTTCTGATGTGGGCTTTGGACACAACAATAAATCCTGGAGTTTGTGTTGTAATTCCTCTCAGTTTGTGTTCTTTCACAACGCCCAGAAGACCGTTATTTCAGGTCCGGTGTCCACAAGAATAGGAATTTATCTGGATCACACAGCCGGGTCTCTGTCCTTCTACAGCATCACAGGCACTATGAAGCTACTCCACCGCGTCCGCACCGCATTCACCGAGCCCCTGTACGCAGGATTCTGGGTGTTCGATGGCTCCAGTGTGAAACTGTGTGAGAAAAACAAGAAAGTGCCTCCTCACACTCGCCCTGCTGCTGCCAATACAACATTACATGGGTATCAATTTATTTTTGACTGTGATTGCAAGTCTTGGTTTTAACAGCACTAGACCCAGAAAAGCTGTTTTTCATAAAACGTTTTTATTCTAGTTTTGTAGATAATTTAGGACAAAAGATGCTTTCAGGAGCGTAACACAGGAGGAGGTAAATAATTCATTACATGTATTTAGCTGGTAATGTGATTATTTTGTCCCTTGCAAATTAATGCCATACTGCAGTATACCTTGCAGTTGTCTTTCTTTCTTTCTTTCGTTCTTTCTTTGCATGTGTTAACTATTGGTGTAAAGACTAATTTAAACCCTCCTGGTTTTAAAACTCTATCTTCTCTTTACCTCTCAACATATGAAGGACATTTATTTAGTCGTCATTGGGCTTGAATGGTTCCAGTAATCACTCACGATGCTGAGCTTAATGCTGTTTAAAGAATCGGGATAATCATTAAAGATTAAAATAATTAATTGCAGAACCAAACCCATCTGAAGTGGAAATCAGTTTTTGTTACATCTTGGAAGTGAAACCAAAAATGCAAAAATGTTGATGGTATTATTTTCCTTTTATTACTTTATTCAATTTAGTTTAAAGTTAAACATATTTGTATTGCATTGTGGATTATTAGGACATATTATTATAATAAAATGAAACAATTTACTTGATAAACATGTTGAATTGTGGTTTATTGCTATAACGTACACAAATAAAATAATAATAAACGTACATCAGGTGAGATGTTTATCAGATCAGTTATAAAACTGACTCATACACTGCGCACAAACTACTGAATAACATGCGCTTTATAAGTTTAAGAGAAATAACGTAAAATTAATAAGGTATTGCATTCGTGTTTCAAGACAGACTTTGTAGAACATCTTTGTTTTATTTACATGCAAAATTCATTAATTAGTAAATAAAACATTTGATTTCACTTCAGGTGTTCGCTGTAAACTACTATGAGTGGAGGAAAAACACTCAAATGTTCATTCTGGTGTGAAAACTCGAAAAAGTGGACAGCACCATCACATTACAGGTTTAAAATGTTACATGTCCTATACATGTGAAATATACAGGACTCACTACTAGTAATATACAGTACATAATCACTACTACTACAAGTGTCACATGATCCTTAGCTGTCACATGATCCTTAGCTGTCACATGATCCATGTGTACTGTCTCGCTCCTGGGTGTTCCACTCTCCATACATCGAACAAGTCTTACTTTTTAATGATGTTCCTTAATGAATTGGCAGATTCATTAAGAAGAGGAGATCAACGCTCTCGTTACGGCTGGAGTAGTCCTGCTCGTTACATCCAGCCGAGCACCATGGATGAGCGGCTCATCGAGGAGCCAGCGTGGTGATGGACAGTCCTCTCTCTGCACTCTGAAATGGTTAGAAACTTTAAACAGTCCTCGGTAAAAAGCAGGTAGTCCCACTAAGTTTAGTTGTTTAGTGTCCATTAGAAACAGTGACTTGTCCAGACCGCATCCTCCCACGGTTTGCAGTATCCTGTTTGCCACCGCTCTCCATGAGAGACTCTCTGGGCCGGTGAGGAGCTTCTGTACAAACTGGAGGTGAAACGCTACAGTCCTGCTGGATAAATGAATAAGTCCTTGCCCACTCTCCTGCTTGGGTAGGTGTAGCATGCTCTGCGTTATCCAGTGCAGCTTGTCCCAGAAGAAGTCCACCATCATGGCTTGCAGATCCGCAGGTAGTTTTGGGGGAGGATCGATGCAGGCCAGCCTGTGCCGTAACGTTCATGCAGCTAGATTATTAACAACCAAAGTTCTGCCTTTATATGACATTTGTGGAACAAGCCATTGCCATTTATTTAAACGTCCTTTTATTCTCTCACTGATGCCTTCCCAGTTTTTCTCTACATAACTACGGTCTCCCAGGTACACTCAAGTATTTAAAACCTCCAGTATTCCATGTTAAACTATCTGGGAGACATGCTTCCCCACCCTTCCAATCTCCAACTAAAATGGCTTCACTTTTTTCCAGTTCACCTTTGCAGATGATACGACATTAAAATCTTTTATAATACCAGTTACCATGTCAATGTCTCTCTGTCCATTCACCATGACTACAACATCACCAGCGTAGGCTGATACACAGTATGGGGTATTACAGCCTGGTATCGATAGACCAGTGATTTTACTTCTTATATGACACAGTAATGGTTCTATGGCTGGGGCGTATAGCATGCTGGACAGAGAGCAGCCCTGCCTAATGCCCCTACACACTTTAAAAGGTACACATAAACCACCTTTAACTTTCAGTACGCTCTCACTGTCACTGAGCAAAACCTGAGTTGAACCCGAAGGTTTCTAGCACCCTCCATAAATACTGGTGTTCAACCCGGTCAAAAGCCTTCTCCTGGTCTGTATATTGTCGTAGACTGACATGCCAGGCACACAGTACGTCTGGTCGAAGTGGATGACTTGCTCCATTACCTTCCCCAGTCTTGATGCCAACGCTCTTGAGAGCACCTTATAGTCTGTGCACATTAACGAGACAGGGCGCCAGTTCCTGAGGTCAGTTTGGTCACCTATCTTGGGTAGTAGGGTCAGGACCGCTCTCCACCTCTTGCACAGCTGGGAGCTCACATCTATACAGCTCTGAGTAAAAGCCGACTGTCTGCGTGCGAATTTCAGTAGGTTCAGTTACGAGCTCCCCTGACTCTGTTCACACAGCATGTATAAACCTTCTCTGTCCGTTTATTTTTCTCAAGACCAAAGAAGAACTTGGAAGGAGCGTCCATCTCTGTCATGCTTCTAAAGCGTGAGCGGACCAGCTCCCCCTGCACTGTTGTGCCCAACAAATCAGACACTGCATTTTTTTTTCCTTTGGAGAGCCTCAATATGGCCTCGATTTCCCGTGGACTCTGCCGACCCCTGGAGTTCCACTACTTCTATCTCCAGAGCTCTAAGCGATCTGGTGATGTCCTTAGTGACGTTGTGAGCGTACTGTTGACAAAACAATTTAATCTGTACTTTTGCGACATCCCACCACTGTTGCAAAGAGGTAAAAACTGGCTTCTGAAGCCTACAAGTTTCCCAAAAAAACGTAAAACTCTCTCTACAATTGAGGTCCTCTAAAAGTGCTGCATTAAAATACCAGGACACACTGCGTGGCTTCACTTTACTTTTCTTAAATGTACACTGTACCATAAAATGATCTGAAAAACCCACAGGATAGATAGAACATCACCTAAAAACATTCAGCTGATGTTTAAAACCATAAAACCGGTCGAGCCTTGCAGTGGGACCATGTGCACTGTCTCTGTGTTCTGTGGAAAGTCCTCCAGATATCACTCAGGTCATGCGTCACTGTTAATTCACACAGGCGCTTCTGGGAGGCAGCATGAGGTTCTAGGTGGTTCCTGTCCAGCCTGTCTGCAGTGCAACTGAAATCTCCTCCTATGATTAAAACTTCATTCTGCTTACAAGAACCAATTACAGTGCTTAATGTGTTTAAGAACAGCATCCTCTCTACACTCCGAGTAAGCGCATACACACATATCAAAACAAAACCTCGTTCTCACTTTTAAAAGTCTTCCTTTTAAAACTTTTTCAACTTCATAAGACTGTGGACTAAAAGACTTAAAACCACGAGTCCTTCCCACTCCATCGCCCAGTCTGAGGAGTTCCCTGCGTCGCTGGGTGTTTCCTGGAGTAAAATAACGTCGGCTCGCTTCTGCTTCAGCAGATCATAAAGTGCTGCTGTTTTTCTCTGGTCTCTAGCACCATTAATATCGAGGGTTACCGCAGTGATTGCACTCATTATTAAGTAGTAGGCGAGCGCTAATCCGATGTAGTTCAACCCTTTTTTTTATTAAAACAGGGCTAGACCTTCTAAAACGTACCTTCATTCTTCTTAAGCTTGGTCACCATTGCTTTAAGTCAGTAGATCTCCACAGTAGCTCCATTTCTCATTAGCTTCTTAACGTCTTTCACAAACTGCAGTATATCTGGAAAAAACCTCTTCTAAGTTCACTGATCTCTTACCTTTAGGCTCTTTTAAGAACTTAGAGATTTCTGCCGCCTTGTAAATCCCCTCTTTTTCATCAGCTTGTGAACACTGTGACCAAGTCGAATCGGAAGAACCATCATCACTCTCTTCCTCCACCTCTTCCTCCACCTCTGACTCCTGATTATTGCCCTTGCTTCTAGACTTTTTCTTTCTTTTGGTGGGGACCTTAAACTCCGGTTCTGCTTCCATCTCAACATCTGTATCTCCGTCATTTCTGATGTCAGCACTACAACCGCCTTCCGGTTCCTCCTCCTGGTTTACCTGCAGGGGCTCTGATGGTGCTTCACTCCATCATTCCTGCACACAGTCCTCACACCACGCCGGAGTGTGAGAGATTCATACAGATCTCACCTGGACTCGCCATGCTTCAGCGCCAGGTGTGCCGAGTGCAGGCTCACCCCTCACACACACTCACACACACACACACACGCTCCCACAACCACACAACACCTAAAACATCCGCTTAAATCACCCTCGTAAGTTTTAACAAAACACACTTAGGGAAAAAAGTTTTGAAATCGCTCACAAACCCGCTCACGACGCTCCACTCTGTCCTTCACACCCGCGCATGCGCAGAGAGAGAGAGAGAGAGAGAGAGAGAGAGAGAGAGAGTTTAATGTTAAGAAAAGAAAACACACAAATACAGACGAAAATGAAACGTTAAAGAAAGAAAAACTTTGTCCCCCAAAAAACTCAAGATGAACTGCCCTGTGTGAGTTCTCTTCAGCATTGCAAGTGTGATTTTATACAACAGCCCAATAAACCACAAGCTCATATTAAGTGACAATTTTTAGACACGATATTGTCAGTTTGGACTTTTTGCTCTATTTCTCCAGCACAAATATTTCCAACTCAGCAGCACAGGGAGGTGTTTCGCTCCTGAATGAATCAGTGTTCAGACGAATCAGCTGAATGAATGACTCAGTGACTCACTTACTGAGACCTGGTGACTTCATCAGTTTCAAATATAAAAGTATCGTTTATTTTTTCAAAATTTTGTATTTAATCCTATATAATCATGACTTCAGTCTTATAAGTTATGAGTCGTAACAGTCTTTATGCAGCTGTAATCTCAGTGTAAATGCCCCTGAGCTCGGATCTACACGCCACGTCAAGTCATCTGCAGAAACAGTGAATGTTAAAGACCAGAGTGTCTTTGTGATTTGGTGATTTTCTAGAAATCTGCTGAGTATTAAACATCGGCATGAGTGTCTGGGTAATAAATAAATAAATAAATAAATAAATAAATATCTTCAGTAATGCTTGGTACAAGGTTACTGTGTGTATTATATTAAACAGTGGTGTGTGTGTGTTTCAGCAAACACACACACACACACACACACACACACATATACACACAATCCACATTTCAGCTCATTAAACTGATTTCAGTGATTGTATGAAATATAAATCTATAATAAACCATAAAAACAAAGTCATACCTCTGACAGTGCAGCAGTGAGAGAGAGAGAGAGAGAGAGAGAGAGACAGAGATAGATAGATAGATAGAGAGAGAGAGAGAGAGAGAGAGAGGGAGAGAGAGAGAGAGCACTAAGGAGGAGCAGCAGGAGGAAGAGGAACAGCAGCATGAGGAGGAGGAGCAGGAGGAGGAGGAGAAGGAGGAGGAGGAGGAGGAGGAGGAGGAACAG
>JAKKZK010000030.1:137187-144687 GCA_037577455.1 Pangasius macronema | reverse complement strand
ATGATGTTTCTCAGCACTGAGGTTAAACACTGACGTTACACAGCGTCGTCTCTAAGCTGTTGAATTTATTAACAGTTATTCTCTGAATAATTAGCGGCGCTCTCAGGTGAGTCCGAGAGGAAGCCGTCAGCTCGAGTCTCACCTCAACATCCTCTCATCCGAGCTGTACAGGAAACATCAGCGCTAACGTCTAGACGGGTTTCTTCTTCCTGTGAGTTTATTTCTCACGGCGACTGAGCAAATTCTCATCTTTAAAATACTCAAACATTCCACTTATAAGATGTTTAATGTTTATAAAATGTTTAAAGCCTGAGAAATGAACTAAAAACATCTGAGGAACATCTGTTTACATGTACAAACACTGGGAGATATGAATATGCATAAATATGCAAATTAGACTATAAGAAACGCCCCCACGTCCTCCTGCCATCTCTAACAGTTTAATATCACTAGCATTAGCTACACTAGCTAGTTAGCTGATAGCAATATAGCTCACGAGTGTGAGTTCAGTATCAGAGTGTCATTTCCATCCTCATTTTCTCACCAATTTATTTATTTAATTAGCGTTACCGTGACAACCACCATCTCATCGTCCTCAACACTTGGCTAGATAAATATGTTCTGTGGCTGGAAGTTTCTGTGTACTGAATTATTATCCAACAATAATTTGCATATTTGACATGATTGGTTCAAAGCCATGTTGCATAGCATATATAGCTCCGCCCCAAAACCAGATTAAGTCTGTTTTAAAGAGAAAAACGTGAACGTATATGAATCAGAATCAGCATGTAAGAGAAGTGGGAAAAAGAAGAGTGCAGGTTCTCTCCCTCTCATTCTCTCCCTCCCTCACTCTCTCTCCCTCCTTCCCTCTCATTCTCTCGCTCTCTCTCTCACTCACTCTCTCTCTCGCACTCTCCCTCTCTCTCTCTCCCTCACTCACTCTCTCTCTCTCTCGCACTCTCCCTCTCTCTCTCTCCCTCACTCTCTCTCTCTCGTTATCTCTCTCGCTCTCTCTCTCTCTTCCTCTCCCTCGAGGACAGGTAACATGAGATGTTTTCACGGCTTGGCAGCTGCTAAAGTGTACTTTGCTGTGAGGGTTAAATGATCCTTAAGCACAGTTGAGAGCAGAAGTGTGAGCTGAATGAGACGAGACATTAATCCGAGACGTCACCTTTCCCAACAGCTCAGGTGTGTTTCCTAAACAGAGGAAAGCTCTGCTCAATTGCAGTGTGTGTGTGTGTGTGTGTGTGTAATACAAAACAATAAGGTGAACTCACCGTGTCTCCACGGGTCCTTCGGTTCCACTGATCCAGACACAATGTCCTCATCCGAAGGAAACGTGACCCTCTTGGCTCCGGGTTTGGGTCCAGCTCCTTCCTGCTGAGCCGGAGATGAGGATGAGGACGGAGCCTCGGCGTTGGTCAAACTCGAGAGATCGGCTTCTGAAGGCTTGTCCGAGTCCTTATCCGTTTCAGACGCTGCAGAACCCACACTGCTGCTCTCCTTGAGCGCCGTCACCGGGTCCGACTCCAAAACTCCACTTTCGTCCAAACTCAAATCCACACCGATGTCCATGTCCTCATCGTCGTTCGCACTTCCAGTGGAAAAACGGGATTCCAGATCCTGCACGCTACTTTCTTCAGGAACATGCAACGGCACTGACAGGACGGTTCCATTGTTCTTCTGAGTCAGCGGCTCTTTTTTACCGTTCTTATCCTCGTGTCCCGAGTCCGGAGCCTCCGCAGCCTGGTCTATGAGCTTGATGCTATTCCGGAGGACGAGTTCCTCGGAGATGAGCGCTGTGGTGTGGTCGTCATCAGACGCTTTCATTCTGGCATTGCATAAATCTAGTGCTTGATTCTCACCGTTCATTTTCTCACGTCATGAACACCACCAACTACTTTATAACTCTGTCCAATAAGTAATATAATATACTCAAGTTTTAGAGGAAAACTTCAGAGGCTGATGGATGAGTGCAACATGGCAGCGCTCCGAACACGAACCCTAACAACACGGTGCAAATCCTGCAGGCAACTTCATTCCTTCTGCATTCATTCTCATCACACACACAATGTCTGATTATCTCTTCGTCTGGAACATGGGTTTGTTTGTTTGCTTGCTTATTTATTTATTTATTTATAAAGTGCCTGAAACGTCGCTGATTTGACGTCACTTTGCCAGGTCAAGGTTATTGCTCCGTGCGTATTTCCAAAAATACACAAATATCTCTCTCTGAGTCTCTGATTTTCAACAGATGTATATTTGAAAGTATTAAACTATTCAAAGCCAGTTCTGAACCAAACCCGAAAATTTAAAACTGTATTTTCCAGACAAACTCAGTAGTATTTGGACATTTTGTATTTGTCGGGTGCAATAATAATAATAATAATAATAATAATAATAATAATTACAACAATAACAACAACAACCGAGATTTATAATATTTTAAAAGCACACTTATGCTACAGTCAGATGCATCTATCTTTCTCTCCTTCTCTGCGCATGCAGTGGATGTGGACCCAGGCTGGCTCGGATGCGCAGGCCGAACCTGGGCTGCACTAGCGCGCGCTCGGAGGACAGGAGCAGCTCGGCATTGTGGTGCTTTCAGAAGGTGATGTCTCCTCACGGCTCTGTGCGCTAACACACCACTTCATTTACATGGAAAGTCCTGAATAAGCGACTCTTTCAGGCCCAGACTGGCAGCTCGGTGAGGAGGAATCCTCACACACTCCAGCATGTGACCCGGCTGTACAAGTCCACACGCAGATTCCGTTATAAACTCTTTATAAATGTACACTTTGTCTCACCGCGGAGAGAAAAACACGGGCGTCATTAAGGTCGCTCTTGCTAACGTTTATAGCCTGCTAGCTCCACACACTCACCACCAAACCTCACCTATAACCGCCGCCTCCACACACAAACGCGTCCTAGCGCGCAGTTCCCTTCATTTAGGATGAAAACTGTGTTAAATATCTGCTTAAACTCACACACGGAACACAACACACAAAGCTAACGACACGGACAGCACAAATTCTACCTGTCCTGCTTACTCAAGTCCAGCAAAGCGTCCCGAATACATCCTCCCTCACTAGATAAGCGCACTACCCAGGGCGAGTCTGCTACGCCGTAGCTAGTGCCCTAGCCTCACACGGCGCCGCCATTTTGGATTAAACCCAAACACTGTTTGTTGTTCAGTCGCCGAAACGTCATCGCAGCGGCAGGGTGAAGATTTCACACCAGCACATTCGCGCCTCAAACAGGATTTTGTCAGTTAATATAAATAAACAATTATAAAACACGATAAAATTCACGATTCTAAATACAAATTTTATGTGTATAATGAGAACAATTTTGAAATATATTTAAAAATTATTGTAGAGAAAAAAAACAAAACAAATAATTTTCTGATTTGGCGAATCAGCTAACCGAACTTCCGACACTTGTATCACGTTACATCAGCGCTGATGTGTTCTAAACGGAAACCATTAATTATTAACAGATAGATAGATAGATCGATAGATAGATAGATAGATAGATAGATAGATAGATTGTGCACTCCATTTATTCAAATAAAAAATAAAAATAACACGCTTATAAACACACATGAAATATGAAACAGTTTTATCTCTTTTTACATTTGAATCTAAAACCCAGCCAATGAACTGCTCCTCTTATTTACTGTTAGTTGCTGTTGTTGTTGTTGTTGTTGTTGTTACTGTTGTTGTTACTGATGTTGTTGCTGTTGTTGTTGTTGTTGATCATTGCCGTTCTTGTGATTGCTGGTGTAACTCTTCTTGGTACTGTAGTTGGAATCCTAATTTCTTTATATTGTTATTTTTATTTTATCTGTTTATTTTTGCTCCTTTGTGGATTGAGACGTTGTGGTGAGGGGGTTAATGCGCTGCATCAGTGGGGGTTTAACGCTCTCCGTTTGGCCATGCTTGGTGAACAGATACGAGGGTAAGGAGCAATACTAAACATCCCCAGGAAAGACACGAATAAGACCGAGTGCCCCGGACCTGCCCCGGTTCTGGTGACGGCTCACCCCGAAGGAACCACGGTGCGCATGAGGAAGGTGAAGGTCAGGTGTAAAATGTCAGTCAGGCAGCAGCAGCTGATGGACAGACTGTAATCCACAGTGTGTCTTTAAACATATTCTTTGCTTTAAACATATCACTCATCAACATGAAAATCAGCACCTCCAAGTCCAAGGCCGTGGTTCACTCCCGGAAAGAGTGAGACGCTTCTGGCAGGTGAGGGGTGAGGCCTGACCCTCGGCGGAGGAGGATAAGCATTCATGAGTGAGGGAAAAAGAGAGTGAGAGATTGACAGAAAAGTGTTCCTGTCTCTGCACTGGGCCATGGCAGTGAAGCAGGAGCTGGTGTGTGGATGAAGCTCTCTGTTCAATCTGCGTCTGTATCCTCACCTGTGATCAGGAGCTCGGCCAAAAACATCAATCCCAGCAATTCTATTCCATTCAATTGTATTCTGCTAACTAACTTCTAGTTCAGCTTTGAAACTTCACTTCAGCTTTGTCCCTGGAAAAATCAAGAGCTGATGAGGAGAGAACCTCAGAGACTTTACACTCTTACCAAAGACCAACAGCTCCACCATATATTCTACACTAAAAACCTGAACCTACAGTAAACCTTATTAAACTCATCTTAATGTCAGGTGAAGTTCAGGTGATTGTGAATATTAAATATACTGCTCAAATCCATCCTCGTGTGTGTGTGTGTGTGTGTGTGTGTGTGTGTGTGTGTGTGTGTGTGTGTGTAATATGTGTCCATAGGTTTTATGTAGAAATATGTTTGACTTTTGTAGAGACACCAGTTGAGGAAACAGCAAATTAAACTCAAATGACAGAAAACATTTATCTTTAGGTGTTTAGGTGGTTTGTTTAGTTGCTAGTAATAATAATAATAATAATAATAATAATAATAATTTAACTCACACAGTGCACTTGTAAAGCCAATTAATTGTTTCAACCAATCTTCTGTGACCTTGCACATAAAAATGAAGTAAAATAGAAGCTAGAGTCTGGGGTAATCAGGCTGTTTCTCACTGGTGGTAGTTTGGGGCAGTTGTTGTAGTTGTTGTCACTGCTGCTCCATCACCAGTAGGGGGCAGCATGTGAGTGTGGTAAAGATAAAACCCTTACTGCCTCAGTGGAACTGGTTTTATAGCGTGTATAATAAGACATTGGACATGGTTTCTGTGTGAGGGTGTGATTCCTGTGTGCAACTTTTCATCATATTTCATTAGCAAGCCTGTTTTTAAACATTTAATACACAACTTTTGACATCTAGACATTTTGTGGACACAGAAACGATGATGAATTTCAGGGAGAGAGGAGTTCGTTTCATTAGCATGGTGACAAACGCATCTAAATAGTTCATGGTCAGACTGAAAGCACTAACACAGGCTGGAGTTATTTATCGACGTTCTGTTTCCTCCGCTTTTATTAATAACCAGCCACGTTTCTGCCCAGAGAGGCTGCATCCTTTCTGATTAAATTTAACTTCCGTAAAATAAAAAAGACTCCGAAAAAACTGAAAATAGAAAAAGGGATAACACTTAGAGATTAGAGAAGCTTTATTCACTCTGTGTATTCATAATGTGCAGTAAACTTTTATTAAAACCTTGCGAGCGGTTGAGCAGGAACGAATAACTTGAATTCACATCATATTAGAATGAATTGTCCGCGTTAGAGCTCACGCTTCTGGAGTCGAGTTTCTGCAGGTCCGACTGTCTGTGTTCTTCAGAGAGACAGGCGCGAGCTGTGGGACAGAACATTAATCAATTAGTCTGTACATCAAATAAATAAATATTAATATGCACAATAAAAGGAAGATGCTTTTATCACCAGTTTAAAACTGTGGAATGATCGAAACCTTAAAGAGTCAAAGCTGAAAGAACATAAATGATTTTTCATGATGAATTAATCTGCATTAATAAATAATAATAAAAAGACTAATGAGATGTGAATTGATGTTATTAATTCATGGTTAATAGTTTATACGCAGGTGTTAATGAACTGTTTATTGTACATTATCAAAACCATTCATGAAATTATTTTAAGTTTATGAATAAAGACTAATTACATAGTGAATAAACATTTTATAAATGTCTAATGTGAACTTAACAGACCTTAATTAACTCCTCGCCCTGCATGTGTTCACTAAAATAAAGCGTTTCTAATGAGAAGAGGAAGATGAGAGCGGTCGAGGTTCAGCAGTGCGATGGAAACCTCCAGGGGAACATCATCAGAGTGACTCAGGTGTGGAAATTCCTTATTTGGCTCCACAGGAAGTTGCAGGTCTGCATGAACTTCCTGTCAGCTGGGCCGAGGATTTCCCAGAGTAAATCCCACAGTCCATCGGCGTTCCTGTCTGATCTATTTCACAGGATCCGAGCTCGACCCTGCCGTGAGGGAGATTTTCTCCGTTACACCGTTTCTGTTTTGTTTTCCTCAGGAGATCCACTCGGCCGAATGAAGAGCCGAGGACTTCTGGAATTTATCTCCTGCATCAGGGAGCTTGGTGTTTTATCAGCTCACTGATCAAAGGCAGAGAGAGAGAGAGAGAGAGAGAGAGAGAGAGAGAGAGAGAGAGAATATATAATCTAATCCAAGAAAAGAGTTTTTGGCATAATGGCTCTGTGTGTGTGTGTGTGTGTGTGTGTGTGTGTGTGTGTGTGTGTTCTGATAGGGTTTCTTACTGGAAAAATAAAAAAAATAGATTTATTAAAGCAGTGTACGTAAAGCCGATATGCACCGTTCCTGTTGTCGCTTACGTTATAGCAGCTATACACACTCGTTCCCTCACCAGCGTCTCTTCATTCTCTCTTAAAAACAGTTTTAAAACCCGCAGCTCGTTCCGCACGTTACTGAGAAACCGCAAAGAAGCGTAAACTCCTCTGTCCTGAAGACGTCAGAAATCTTACAGCTACAGCTTCACCTCTGACTGTTACAGAGCGCTGACACTGGAGACTCCTTCCATACACGTTACATAAACATCTCCTCACAGAAAACTCCACCACATTTGGAGTTAAAAATGACTATTTTTAATCGGTTTATTATCAGTGGAGCGTCTGCTGTCCACGTCCCTGTGAATGAGCCGTTGCTATAGAAACCATAACGTATCAATATAAACCCATCTTCAGCGTGAGGAAGGAAGAAGCCGTGGCTCGTCTCTCACAGCAGCACTGTGTGAAAAACATCAGCCGCTTTTGGATCCAGTGTATGTGGAGATTGATTCCTTCCCCGAGACGGCGCGCTCCCTCGGCTACGCACTGACGTCTCCATAAAACAGCGAGAGGAAGAACAAACACCAGCAGAAGCACGAGGAACGCTGATTTAGGAACGGCTCTGGATTTACAGCCACACGGGGACAAACTGCAGCGGGGTGAAGAACTCACACACAGATACTGCTTCTGTTTAAATACACCTGCTTTACACACACACACACACACACACACACACACACACACACACACACA
>JAKKZK010000030.1:63511-96167 GCA_037577455.1 Pangasius macronema | reverse complement strand
ACCAATGAAGTCGTCTCCTCTGCGTGAAAATCAGCAGAATCTGAACAAAGCTGGATCTAAAGATATGCACCAGAACCGTGAGGCAGTGAAAGGTCCATCACAACCTGCAGGTAATTATACATTAGTGTAAATTAGTGAAGTTGGTCCGCTGATATCAAAGACCTTCATCACAGCATGTAATGTGTACTGTCACTACTGAAAAGGTTTATTAATAGGAGAAACTGCAATTACTAAATCACACAAAGATGTTTAAGCAACATTGTAGTGACTGATACTGGAGATTAATCAGGACCATTGTAATGTTCAAACATGTTTAACAGTACAGTTTCGAAGTGAATGCTTTTCTCTTTATCGCATTTCATATCACTTTCATCACTGCATCGCAGTCACTGTCCAATCACATGGCTCCAATAACTCACAGCTCACAGGACCTACATATTGTCCAATTTCTGACTTCCTTTCAGTTATGTTGTAGTGTTGAAGATCAGATTTTAATTAAAAAAAACATCTGATTGAAAAAGCAATGCTTTTTTGAAATTGAATATTTTGATTCAGTATTAATGATACTGTTTTATTTTGTCAGAAACTGAACCACTGAACTCATCTCCTGTGGACAAAGAATCAGCAGAACCAGAATAAATCTCAGACTACAGCTATAACTAAAGCAGCTGTACCAACAGCTTCATGAGAACTTTACTGTTTGTGTATTTACTTAACATAAGGGAGTAATGTGTTTGTGAGAATAGATTTCAATCGGCAGATATAATCTGGACAGAAAACTCTTAAAGCAACGAGAGAATAATTAAAATCTACAGGTAAGCATACGTTAGTGCAGATTAATGACGTTATAGTCAGACTGTTGGCTCTGTACAGCCCCAACGGAAAACTGACAAGTTTCTATAAACTGAACAAGGTGGAGACGATTTTTAATTTTCGCCCTTATCCAGAGCCACTTACAATCATCTCATTTGTACAGCTGAGCAGTTGAGGGTTAAGGGCCTCGCTCAAGGGCAGCCTGGCGGTGCTGCGATTTGAACTCTCAAAAAGCAGATTTTATGTAAAAAAATCGAACTGAACAGCAATGCTTTTTGAAATTAAATGATTAATTTTAATGATAATGTTTAATTTTCTCAGAAACTGAATCAATGAAGTCGTCTCCTCTGCGTGAAAATCAGCAGAATCTAAAGAAAGTACAGCCCTCTGCATTGAAACAATCAGAGCGGTCTGTCCTGGGAGATTTATGATCTTGATATGTCCACTGAGGCTCCAGATGTACGCTGCCTCCTGTCTGTGCATCTCATACTTATATTCCATCTACATCTCAGAAGCCCACAGCGAGGTCAGAAATAAATAGAAAAAAAATTCGAAAAAATAAAGAAGCATGTACTGTGATCTTATTAAATCTCCATATGCATGCAAGAAAACTTCTTTCCATTGATGTTATGTGTTTGGTCTAATATCACATGTATTTATCTATATTGCATATCTGTACTTTCAACTAATAAAACCTGCACTTGTAACACATTATAACACAATATAATATAAAACACGACTGGAGAGAGTGAGGCAGTGAATTAAGAGCTTATGAACTCTTTTCTCTAAATCTACCGGTTCTACAGGCAGGAGGTCGCAGGAGATTATCGCGTTAAATCAAGTTAACAGTGTGTATAATTTATCAATGTGAGATTTCAGTGCAATTCATTAAACATCTAAATTTAAATGTGAATTTTTACTTCATTAAAACAATAAAATGTCCGTTAAAGATATTTAAGTCTCCTGGTGTTCAGTTTGGATTTTCTGCATTTGATTTCTGAATGGATTTGGTAAAGTGTCTCCCTAAAAATACCTTAAATATCTTTAACTCTGTGAAACCTCAGGTTTAGAGCACGTGTGAGCTGTTTCACTGATTCACGCTGACTCTCAGCTCACCTGCCTGAGAGTATGAACCTGTTTGAGCTTTTTATACCTTCATTAAGACTTAACGAGGTGAGCATGTGAATCGTTTAGTCGTTAATCAGCTTAATGAAAATCATATCAGTGGTTAAGCAAAGATTAGAGCTGGTTAAGATCACCGCTGCTTTTTCAGTGTGAAAACTCTTAAACTGAAATAACTCTTAAACTGAAATAACTCTTAAATCTAAAAACATGAATGAAATGAGTGAGGATGGAAACTCATTGGGGAAATGCTAAGGTAGATTAATTCTCTAATGTTTTTTTCATTCACACTTGAACATTTGCAATTTTAATGGAATGCTGATGTGATATATTTCATAGCATTTGTACAATTATGTGAAAATTGTGTGTGAAATTCCTCTCAGCTTTACTCAGTAAGTATTAAACATCAACTTCACGGTGAAGTTATTACACATATAAACTGAAATAAAAAGGATTATTGCAGTACAGTGTGTACGAGAGCTGAAGTTTGAGGTTTAAATGGATTTTAACTCCTGAATTAACAGACTGTAGTGTAGTAGTTTATTAGTGTAGTAGTTTATTAGTGTAGTAGTTTATTAGTGTAGTAGTTTATTAGTGTAGTAGTTTATTTCACCTCCGTGCAGTTAACGTGAGGACAGAACTTGTTTTGGGAATTCCAGATCGTACTCTGTGCTTAAATCATATAAACAGCAGATCAGTCTGTACAGCACTTTCACGGTATAGAGCGTATTAAAATGGTACAATAATGTTAATGCCTTGTTCATAAAATAAACCCAAATACAAGGACAAAATGTTTTTATTCATATATAAGTACAGAAAAGACATAACATATTAATATCGATTTGAATACTTAAAGTGTAAACACATAATTTAACAAAAAATGAGCATGGTGAGACGTTTTAATCTTCTGTTAAATAAAGAGCGTCCTGTTTAGGACATTTTAAAAAGTGTAAATGTCCAGGACAAAAAAAAAACGTACAGTTCAGCAGACACTGTTATAAAGTGCTTCCATGTTGGACCGATGATAAAACAGGTTACTTCTCTCCAAATATTATTCCATATCCTCTTTAATATCATTTCATTTCATTTAAGGGAATTTTACTATAACGGAATTTAATCATAAAGCACCAAATATGTGTTGGTGGCACGTTTTTGGTCACAGCTTTAACCTCAGGCTGGAAACAAATGGCCTGAAATATCCATCAGGTTTTATAGCATCACTGATGCATGAGGAAGTAAAAGTGGAAGGGTGCAAAGAGTTTATGAAACGCAGAAAGAATAAAATCCTGAGTTTTATCCTAAATTTAAAATTTGAATGTGGCTGTTGTACAGATTGCACATTAAACATGACGCACAGCCTGGTACAGAAATGTTGAGATTAAAACTCGGTATTAAAGTCAAGAAACACACAGGTGTTGAACATCACTGCATGAACATCACCGTCCACAGCACGTGCAGTCTACAACGGGGTAAAATATTCAATAAACTCCACAAAGTTCACTTTCTGACAGGATCTCAGTTTGGCACAAAATGCATCATGATATTTATACAATATTTATCTATGAACCTTCTCCTGTCTGCTTTTTTACCTTTTATCTACATTTCTTTACAAAAACTGAACCAGTGACGTGACACCAGAATCCACAACATCAGAACTCTCAAGAACATGCTTTAGAGAACACGGTGGTTCTCTGCGTAGCTCTTTTGTAAAGCATGCAACATCTAAACACGTCAGACGTTCTCTGCGCTCGAGAATCTCGTGTCTTAACTTCCTGCTACAGCTCGACAACGAAATAAACTAAAAATGTCACTTTGAAAAGATTTTTGATGCAAAATGTGAAATCCCAAACTTCCTGGAGTGGCTCTGTCCTGCGCTGGAAAGAGAGATGAAGTTCAACCCTGAATCATGCGACTATCTGGCAGTGTCTGAGTGGAACCGTGTAGAACCCTAGAGAGAGCCTTTGTAAAAATACTGTTCAAGCTTCAAGTTTTTTCACACACGTTAATGCTGTGATGCGGAGAAGCGGCACCAGGCTCGACCTCGTCTGCATCGCAGTGGATTTTCGTCTTTGCATTGATTTGCATTGAGTTTGGTTTCAGTAGTGTGCCTGAGGTCCAGTGCCCTCTTCTGGGCACACACACCACTGAAAAGATAACTAAAAATACTAAAAATATATTAAAAATGAAACTAGAGTCTTTAAAAATGGATCTCAGAACGTCCGTCCACTGGTGTCGGGTTCTGATGGATCACACCACCGTCTCCTGTGCTTTAGCGTCCATGAGGAAAGCATCCAGTTGTGAAAAGTCCACCACAGCTTCGCTCTTGTTTATGGAAATGTCTTTGACATGGTCCTCATCACTTTGGTCCTTGGCAAAATTGACAAAAACCTGAAGAAAACCGAAAAAATTAGACAACCTCTAAAACATAACGCATTATAGCATCAATGCATAAAATACGTTGCAAGTGGACATCAGTAATTGGATAATTTAAGCCTTCTAACTTCCAAACATGTTCTGCTTAGAACCCTTTCTGATGAGGGATCTACTGTAGGGGTATGAATCCACATACAACATTTAAACGTTCACATTAAAAGACAGTTTATTGTTGTAGATTTAACCTTTAAGTGTGTTTAACTTCTAGAAGCTAATTTATTAAAATTTGAACCGTGTACCTAAAATCCAGCTCAGGGTTCATTCTCAGAGAAAAATGTTCCTCAAGGGTTCTTTGGATGGGAAACAATTCAAGCTTTCTAACAGGGGTCTACTTGAAAATGTTGTAAATTTGAAAGCCAAACGTAAAAAGGTTCTACATTTGCATTGTAGTGCGTTTAAGGATTTTTAAGGATTATAAACTTTCTTATGAAATAGTCTGCATTACGCAGTAAAGAACCATGATTTTTTTTTTTTTTTTGCAGTGAAGGTGTATTTAAAAGTTCTCCGGATAGTTAAGGGTTCACTCAGAACCCATCCAATTCCCTCATAGGAAAACTGTAAGGGTTCCCCCACAGGCAGCACTTTTAGGGTTCTAGATTAAAGCTTTTTATCTAAGAGTGTAGACTCAATTTCCTATTTCATTTTTTCTTCTAGAACAGTACTGAACACATTCTCTTGTATGTTCTTCAGGATTTCTACGTCAGAAATCTGATCTGTGCTTCACACATGATTACAGATTGTACTGACTGACAAAGGGAACCACTGGGATAAACTAGAGCCGAGTTCTTACTTGGTCTAGTGTGGTCTGTGAGACGGAGTAGTCCTCGATGTGGAGCTGCTCTTTGTTCTTGGACAGGATGCTGAAGATCCGAGCCAGTGAGGAAAGCGATGATGGAAGCTGGTACTGCAGCATGTTCCTGTGTTTCTCCTTCAGGGTGCTGCCAGGTAACTCACGCTCGATCAGCTCCATCACCGGCTCCAGACGAGGCTCGGAACCTGCCACGCGCAGAATGATCGTGTAGCCATCACCAAACCTGGACAGAGAACACTGATCAAACACTGCTCTGTAGGAGCTGCACAGAAAAATGCTCATGTTCTGTATTCATGACTGGACAGAATAAAGATACTAGAACCTTATTACTGAGAGCTCTCCTGCGTTCCTACCTGTTCTTTAGATGCTGAACACTGCCCAGGCAGCGGAACCTGCCATTGACCATGATGGCCATGCGAGTGCACAGAGCCTCACACTCCTCCATACTGCCCAAAACAACAAGCAAACAAACACGAGCAAGTGAGACATGGTACTTCCAC
This sequence comes from Pangasius macronema, assembly GCA_037577455.1. NCBI lineage: Eukaryota > Metazoa > Chordata > Actinopteri > Siluriformes > Pangasiidae > Pangasius > Pangasius macronema. Next base: position 90,488 of record JAKKZK010000030.1, on the reverse strand, counting down.
TAGTGCATGAAGATAAAGAGTTATTGTTCATTTAAAAAAGGGGTTCAGTCTAGAAACTTAAAATGTGCTTTGGTTTGTCCTTTGTGTGGACCCTTTAAAGGTTTAATGCAGAACCCTACAACAGAGTTTCCCAATCAGAGACGGTTCCAAGTAGCCTTTAGGAGGCGTTTAGGAAGTAACCATCCTAAACTATCCATTCTTTTATGTATAAATTCTTGTAAAACAGTGCACGTTACATACTTTCTAAGAAAATAGGGTTCCTTCTAGGGCTTTTTGGGTCATTATGGGCTCTTTGCTTTCTAAACAAGTTCTTCTCTCTAAAAGAAAACCCTCAGTTGCAGGATTCAACACTGAACCTTTAAAGGTTGTTTCAAACTGAAGAATTCAAGAACTTTATTATTTAAGAACTTAAGGACTTAATTTTACTAAATACAAACTTGGAATAAAACTGAAACATATATGAAACTACATTCTAAAAATAGTTTAAAAGCTTAAATGTTCTGTATAGAACCCTACAGAAACCATGTAAAATAAAAGCCCCTTTAGAAAGCACTTTTATAACCCCTATACACTCAAAGAACTCCTGAGGAACCGTATCTTTTTAAACGTTTTTAAAATTCTAATTAATTTGTAATAGAAAAGTTCTGTCCAGGAAGTCCATACACTCCTACACTAGTGTAAATAATCTCCTATTGGTTCTGACCTGTGTGAGGTGAGAACGACGGAACGTCCCTCTTTAATGATGCTGAGGATACAGTTCCACAGAGCGCGTCGTGCTTTGGGGTCCATACCAGTCGTGGGTTCATCCTGTTTCAAAACAACAACAGAGTGACGCATAAATTCCCAGAAAAACACAGGAACCAGGTTACTGTGTGTCTCACTGTGGTTCTGTCCATCAGCAGGACTAACAATCTGTCACGAAACCCCCATGTTGGGAGTTAAAGAGGGGCAGAGGGCATGTGGGAGAGGAACACACAGGGCAGAAGGGTACTGTCTGTTTCCGGGAAGCCAGGAAATGACCTCCAACACCTCATCCTGAGTCAGAACATTGTGCTCTCTCCGAACTCGGTGGATTCGTCTGATGAGGCCTTGATGGCAATCTATTATTTTTTTTTGCTTATACCAATAAATAAGACTTGTGATTGGTTTACACTCACCAGGAACACCACGGGTGGTCCTCCAATCAGAGCGATGGCTGTGGAGAGTTTGCGCATGTTTCCTCCACTGTAGCTTCCTGCTGATTTGTCCACATATTTCACCAGCCCCAGTTTACGGATTCCCCACTCCGCCACCTGCAAACAGCCCCAGGCACCAGAGATGAGACACATTAAACACCGCATGATGTACTACAGATAATGTCCTCAAGTACTGCATAATTGTAATGGTCTTTTTTAAATATTGCCCAGCTCTAGTGGAGTACTAACCTCACACACTTCTTTTTCCGGCACTCCACGCAGAATGGCGTAAAACTCCAGGTGCTCTCGGCCAGTCAGCAGGTCGTTGATGGCATCAAACTGAGGACAGTAGCCCATGTTCTGATGCACCTCATTGATCTCCGTCAGCACGCTGAAACAGTTTATAATCAGTTTTTGCATCAACAGCAGTTATGTATTAGAAATCGCATTACACCACAGCGTGCAGTCGAATTCTACATTCTGTTCATTAATGATTTTTAACTGTGGCTCTGAAGGTAGTGCAGCTGCAATCACGCCATTGTTGATTACTATAACAGCAGCACACTCGGAGTGTTTTATTTTAGCTTAGCGTACCTCTTGCCAGCTAAATAAGCCTCTCCGCTCGTGACGACTGAATCTCCAGTGAGCATCTTGAAGGTACTTGTTTTTCCAGCACCATTCACACCAAGCAGTCCGAAACACTACAAACAGAAATGTCATATTAAATCAAAGGTGCAACGTAATATAATATCATGTCTCGAGGATATTTGGAGCTCTCCGAATGTTTTACCTCTCCACGTGGGATTCCCACACACAGTCTGTCCACCGCTGGCTTCTGCTTCCTCTTATACACCTGCGGGAATTTCAAACCTTCACTTTGCTGCTCAAAGCTCTTCTCTTTACTGTTTACTCTTTTTATTCATGCACTGTAGAAGAAGCAGGACGTGATCTAACCTTGGTCAGCTGTCTGAGCTCCAGGATGTCACTCTGTCCACCTCCACCCTGAATCCTTTGCCTCTCCCTGGCCACGTCCTCGTCCTCCTCTGTAATCGGCTTCAGATGAGCACTAATGCCTCTGTAGGCACCGAGGTTTAATCAGCACACAGGGAACACAGAAGAACCATAGATACATCCACAGAGGAACTGAGGAGTTACCTGGCCTTGATGCAGAAGCGATACTGTATGAGCACTGTAATGCAGAAGAAGACCACGCCTTCCACTGCCATAGCAAAGAGGTTCTTCCCCACCATGTCCCATGCCAGAGGAGAACGGAACCGATTCTCACCTGAGGATCCACATGTAGAAAATCATTTATACACTTCCAGTACTGCACATCAAGGTGCTTCTGAACGCAGCTTAGTATTTTGTGGAAATAAACTTTTAATAGAATGAACGTATCTTACCGAATCTCTCCAGAGCATCAGCCATGGCCTGGTTCTTCACCATATCGATGAGCCCACGTCCCAGGCAGAAGTGAGGGAAGATCAGGAAGACATTTTTCAAAATGTCATTGATGCCACCGATCTCCTGCATCACGACACACGGAGAGCGCTCAGGTATACTTTCGATTTTAATGCAACACATTGATATGACAGCAGAATATGTCAGTCACGTGTTTACAATGATTATTATAAAACAGAGAGTTTGGGTTTGGGGAAGCTGTTGCAAAAATATACACACCCCTGTACACTACAGCAACTGAATTCTGTATTAATGTGCTAGGTTTTAAATGAATAAAACATATAAACCCATGTTACAGCCATGTTCTGTCTATAATAACACCCTAATCTATTCCTGTTATGTTACAAAGCTTACTGATAACAGACTATGTTGCATTACAGGGTAATTGTTTATAGCGAATATTAACAATAATCATTGAAATTGTTTATTTATTTATTTGAACACTGGATTTTTATTGCCATTTTATAAACGTTCGTAATCCACTCATGAGCTTATGTTACAGTGATTGGGTCACTGTTTAATCATGCAGTCGAGGGTCTTATTGCTATACTGTGAGTGGCTCTGTGCATGAGTCAAGCTTACATTGCCACCAAAAAGCTCCAGGACGAAGGTGGACACGCTGCCGTTGATTCCGATGAGGATGTTGACGCTGGTTAGGACCACGTAGGCCGTGCTGGGGATCTTAAAGAAGAACGATGCTGGGTACATCAGAGGAGTTATGGACCAGCTGTACAGAGCCAAACACAACAACACTCAGTCAAGTCTTTAGTCTCATGAAGGAGATTCGGGTTTAACAGCAAGCGGCAGGAAAATATTTAGCTGAAACGAGAATTTACCCATAAAGGAGTAAAAGGAGAGCGAGGACAGGCAGGTTGGTGGAGGACACATAGGCCTCCTGCTGGAAGCAGACGAAGATGATGATGACGAGGGTTGCAGGGACGATGTAGTTACACTGGAAGAGAAACACAAGAACAATTCAGTTAGTTCCTGTTCTCGCTTACGTTACAGCAGCTATAAACAGTCGTTCCTTCACCAGCCGCTCTTTATTCTCTCTCTCCAAGTTAATAAAACAAAAATACACACACCAGAAAGCGCAAAGTGTAAACTCCTCTGTCCTGAAGATGTCCATAAATGTTAAATAAATGTAAATATTTACATATTTATATATTTAACAATATCAATGATTGTACAATTTTTTTATTCTTTTTATGTGGAGCATCTGCTGTACACGTCCCCGTGAATGAGCCGTTACTATAGAAACGATAACATCTCAGAGCGAGTGCATTAATATAAACCTGTGCTACTGTCAGAGCCGCTGTTATAGAGAACTAATCAACACCTTCTGACCAATCACAATCCAGAATGGAATATGATATAATAAGTGATCTCTCACCATATCCCACACAAAGTTTGCGAGCCAGTAGAGGAAAGGCTGAACTCCGCTGATGAACTGCATGTGCTTGGCTTTATTCACTCTCTCCTGAATGAGGAAGACCACAAAGCTGGCCGGGACGAAGGACATGGCGAAGATGACGCAGATGGAGACCAGAACGTCGACTGAGGTGGTCATCCTGACAAAAAAAAAAAAAAAAAAACTTGTCAGATGGAGGTCAGAGAGAATCGCGTGCTCTGGTGGGACTTATTTATGTAAAAGTTTTCCGTTTCTGTAATCAGGAACACGTCTACTCACAAGGCCACCTGAGAGAGCTGCTCCTTAGTGAGGTTCAGCGGGTGGTTAAAAGCTCTGACAGCAAACTTGGCGGGGTTTAGTCCAGTGGGCAGACTGGCACGCAGGATACCGTTGTTCATCACGTTGAGGAAAGCAGCGATGCTGTGCCAGCCTTTGTTATTGAACCAGATCTGCACATGAAGATGAGAAGATGGTGTAAATTCATCAGTTTAGTTCGCAACCATGACAGATCATCATTTTGATGTCTCTGAAATCTGACTGGAGAATAGTTACAGTTCCTCAGATGTTCCTTGGATTCATTAATCTGTTAATCATACACAAAGTACCGACCTTGACATTGTTCTTGGTGTCCAGGCCACTGATGAAGCTCGATAAACCTCTCAGGAACCTGTCTGCTGCAGTGCCCTGTTCACAACAACAGAACGAGTTTAGTCTTTGCTTGAACACAAACTAAAGAAGCTTTACAGAAATCTGGATGTAGATTTAGATCCCTAATGAACAATCCAGAAAAAATGAGATTAAACACTGAAGAAAGGAGGAAAGATATTGTATCATTTAGTTACTCATAAATCAAAACCATTTTAAAATACTCACCCTTTCCAAGTTGAAGCGAGCGCGCATAAAAGCGATAGCCTTGGAGATCTCATCTGCAGGGGGCAGGCCTTGTGAGCTTCTGGCGCCCAATGAGAATCCACCGTATCTGTGATCAACCAGTGAGGAAAAGTCAGATTAGATGTGCTGATTAAATGAAGACTACTGTATGCTGTCTATACAAAACCTCACACATGACCACTGTATGTTCAAAGGGATTTTACTATTACGTAAATTTGACATAAATTTGTGCAACAAACTGTTTGCACTTACGAAGACTTTTAATAAATTCACTATTAAATTTATGAAGACGTGCTGCTTGAAGTACCTGAACTCATTCACCCAGAGTTTGTTCTTCAAACTGCAAAAGAACATCAAACAAGCTGCTGTTAGAGATTTACACACAGACCAGCAGCATTTATTTAACCCATCATCACTCAGTCTCTCCTTTTATTCTTTCTCCTCACCTCTTTCCAATGATCTGTGCATAGGTTTTCACCAGGTAGTCGGAGATATTCCTCCCACCCAGATTCTGCAGTGTTTCTGTACTGCTGACTTTCAACTGCACGAAATGAACAGTAAGGTTGTTTAAAAGCCTGCACCCTTTCATTTCCATCGCCTTTTTTTATTTTTATTTTTTTAACCTGTGGTGGTGGCAGGCCGCCTGCTCCTGGTGGACACTCCGGCAGCATCTTCTTCTTCTTCTCACAGCTGCACTCACAGAGAGGTGATGGGTTTTCCATGGTCCAGTTTCCGCTCTGAAACATGTCCGATACGGTCTTGGCAACCTCAGGAACAGTCCACTCACTTTCTCTAATTGGGCATGGCCCATCTCTGTTTTATAGGGAATGAAGAACAAAATCGTTAGTTAGTAAATCCCAGAAAACATGTCAACTCAGATAACTGGCAGTGATAACTGTGAATTTATAACATGTAATCATATAATTTTAGAATGGTTGAGCTGCATTATGGAGGATTTAGCACACGTCACGGTTAGGAGGTGCTCTTTCGCCGTTTATCTTCATTTTTGTTATTTTCAGTGCTCTCTGAGCTTTGCCTTTTGTGGGCGTGGCTAAATAAATGCATTGCAAATTTTCTTGGTAATTTATAGCTGATTGCCATTTATCAAACAATTACATAACATTTACATAGCTGGATAAATGAGACTCAGTAAGAACAAGACCTTATTCACAAAATAAATACAAAATATCTTTGATTTCTTTTGGCTTCACTCACCCAGGCGTCCCATCCTCTGAACAGCGCCCTCTGTAGGCCGGACTGTCTGTCAACGCTCCGAGTAGCTTGTTAGTGTGCGTCTCCTCTGGTGCATCATTACTGAAGTGAAATACAAGAATTCAATAAGACTCTGGTTCATCATGTGTACTTTAGATCTTTAATTGGAGGTGTAGTTTTTACCTGATGAAAGCGTACTGCTCCTCATACATGCTGGGCTCCAGCTCCAGGCTCGGGTACTTTCCGAAAGGTGGCACTATTAGACTGAAGACCAGGGCGATGCACACGAACACAGCTGGAAGAACAATCTGGAAGCAGCAGATGTGTATTAGCGAAAGGTTCAGAAATTTGTGCAAAGTTTGGGAAAAAAAAACAGCTTGAGATGATCGACTCACCTGAGCAAAGAATCCTTTCCGAGAGCGACGAGCATACAGGAAACGTTTCCAGAGTAAAGCCACAAACTGCTGTCTCTTCAGACTCCAACCTTTAACCTGGTATGAGCCTTTTCCATCAGAGACTCCTAACCAGTCTGTCTCACGGGATTCTGAACATGCAATCAAATACCACAAATAAACATCTTCACTATGTTATGTGAAAACTGTTCAACTTTCGGTTTAAGGAAGTAATGTGTGATTATGAGATGTTCCCCTATGGATGATGGGCAACAAAAGACAGAAGTACCTGGATCACCTTCCGAATCATTGAAGTCAAAGCTGTCATCCTCGGTGAAGGGTTTCAGACAGCTCTGATGGTCACCAAATGCATGCCGGCGGTGCCTTCTTGGAAGAACAGTGCCATCTGGAGCAAGAAATGATTGGAAGAACTTTGTATTTTCTAGATCTCTTAATTTGGAGTGATGATATTCTGACTATGGATTCACTCTGTTTGATCTTACCCGAGGTTATAGCATCAACTCCGTTATCATCCGCAACTTTCAGGAAGATCTGCAACACAGAGAAGAACCTGGTCACAATTCTGTCACATTCAGCATGGCAAAGATATTTTAGTTACCTATCTACATTGATTTACCTCCTCGAGCGTGGTGTCTGAAATTCCATAGCTGGAGATGCCGAGGTCGATGAGGCGATCATCGAGCTCGTGGAAGAGTTCCACAAAGGCACCGTCCTTCGCTGCTTCATAAGGCAGCACATAGGTGATCTCATGGCCCAGATCCTCCACCAGTCTCGCTGAGGGAACATGCTTGAAGATGACGTTGGAGATCAGGGAGATGTCTGGAACGTCAAACATTAAAGAAGTAGATACTGTAAGGTTTTATTTCCACAAAGCGGAAGTTCTGACTGGTTTGTTATGTTAAATTCTTACCAATGGTGGTAGTTTCACTTTCATGGTCACTTCCAAGGCCGGCATCAGAGCTGCTTTCAGAGACGCTGTCATCCTGCATGGACAAAATTATCAGTTTATACACAGTTACTTCTGACCATTTTAACCAGGCTTTTCTCGCACTGCTACAGGTTTGTGACCACAAACCTTCTTGAGACTGTTCTTGGAATAGGACACAGTGCTGCTGGAGTTGCGACATGAACTCAGAGACGGGTCAAAATCCCTCTTGACCAGTGTCAGGTAGTACCCAGTGCCCAGCTGAGTCTTCAGGAAGAGGGACGATCCCACACAACACAGCTTCCCATGGGAGATGATGGCTATGCGGTCACCCAAAATGTCAGCCTCGTCCATGTGGTGGGTGGAGAGGATGATGGTTCGACCTGATAAAGATGAAATTCAGTGTAAATGGTCAATTCAGTCTTTTAAATGGAAAGGTGAACAAACTGTGCGCTTCCCATTCTAGTGGTTATAGTCATGGGCAAAAAGGACATACGGACAGGGTCCAGTTAGCTAGCTACGTACATGAACAATGTAAAGTGACAGTGATAGAAGAAACAACACAGAACCTTCAGCAACCTGAACATTTCATGCAGATGTCCAGTATTTAAAACAAACGCTGAAAACTTGCACTTACAATTAATCACTAACCAAACAAATAAGTTCGATCATACTGAGAAATGTTCAGATTCCGTCACTTATTCCTCAAGAGTGGGCCTTTCATGAGGAATTTTCTTGTAAACTTGGTGAACCATATTTCAACATACAATAACTTCAGTTAAGAGATGGTCTGATATTAACTGGTTATTGAAAATTTCCTGTACCTTGACGATACTTGAGCAGCAGGTCCCAGATGCCCCTGCGAGCGTACGGATCAACCCCGGCTGTGGGCTCATCCAGTATCACAACCTTTGAACCTCCAACAAATGCCAAAGCAACAGATAGTTTCCTTTGCATTCCTCCTGTAATAGAATCAACACCAATGATGCGAATGATGCAAATAACCTTTGGCCAGTTTTTTGGATGTTTTAGATCTTTCATATATGCTTACCTGAAAGCTGACTAGTACGAGATTTGCGTTTGTGAGGGAGGCCTAAGTCGGTAACAATCTGGTCCATCTCAGACTTCACCTTCTCCTCTGATAGGCCCTTCAGACGAGCATAGAACCAGATGTGCTCTTCAACCGTCAACCTGCAGTCCAAGCAAGAACAAGCTTTAGAACAAACATTACTGAGTACGTCATTGAGGCTGGAGACAAAAAACAAACCGATGTTTTGTGCATGGTAGGAAATTAGCTGTAGAAGGACATACATGCTGAACAGGACATTGTGCTGCGGACACACTCCCAGGTTCTGACGGATGGCGCTTAGATCTGAACGAATGTCTTTGCCCATAATGTAAGCGGTGCCAGATGTGGGAGGGAACAGTCCCGTCAGAATGGACCTGGTGGAGAAAAATCATCAGTCAGCACAACTGAACATAAACGCTTAAATCTGACAATCTATATCTCCTGTAGAGGAGACTCTTGATCTTACATGGTGGTGGTCTTTCCTGCTCCATTGTGGCCCAGGAAGGAGGTGATCTGACCCTCGTAGAAGCCCAAGGTGAGGTCATCCACTGCCAGCTTGTTGCCATGTCTGTATACCTTCACCAGATTCTCAATGTAGACACCAGGTTCCAGATCAGCTGGTACCTCCTCAATGCACACCGCTGTGGGAAAACCATTAGATCCTTTAGACTCTTTCATTTATTTATCTGAGTACAAACTATAAATAAAAATCTATAAATACCTTCTGCATTTTCTTTCTTGTTGGTGGAGGAAGCTGTTGTCCATCCGCATTTCTCTCCACACCAGTAAGATTTGGTAAGCGGAAAATACCACGGCCGGGGAATGCCATACTGACCTGAGAGAGATTTCAAAGATGCCAGCAGTGCATAAATAGTTTGTAAATCCTGACTGTGAATCATCAGATATGAAACTTATGTATGCTGCATGAACTGAATCCAGAGAAGACAGAGGAGACAGAAGGATTACCTGGGAAGACAGCCTCAATATACCATGTCATGATGGCATACAGCACAGCATCTATTAGCATGAGCGAGATGGAGGTGGTGAGGCTGTAGTTGTCCTCCTGCATGGGGCTGGACAACAGGTTATCCCACTGAATGCCCACTCCCTGCTCCTCAAACAGCGCAAAGTACTCACAGCCAAAGCCGAACGCCACCGGAGACAGCAGGCTCTGAGAGACAGAAACATTAACAAACGCAAGTTATCTTCTCAAGGACTAGTGAGATTCTGATGAGATCCCCTCCTCCAATTAACACACCACTCACCACAACCACTTTGGCCCCGAAGCCGACGTAGTCCTGCCAGGCCACGCACAGGACGTAGGGCAGGTACAGGGTGAAGTAGATGATGCCCCCACAGGCGGCTGCCAGGTTGGCCCGAGAGAACAGCGTGCTGATCAGGAAACACTGCATGATGGTGACGATGGCAAAGGAGACCAGGAAGAGATAGACCACACCCGGGTCACTGTAGGGCAGAAGATTCCCCATCTGTAATGTAGAGAGAGATTTAGAGGATCAAACAGTAACTTAAATTCCTTTTCAGCTGAGCTGAACTGATATGTTTTTTTTGCAGAAGGCTGAAGAAGAGTCACACCTTCAGGATGAGGACCAGCAGGGCGGCGCTGATGAGCAGTGGGATCAGGCTGCTGATGAACCAGCTCAGCCAAAGAATCCCATTATCCAATCCCATAATCCTCATGGTCTCCTTCAGACGCGCCTCTTTCTCGTACACTATGCTTTTAATAATGATCGCCACTGAGTACATCCAGGCCAGTGTCATGAAGAGCGGCATCGAGCGACTCATCACACGCAAGAAACTACACAAGACAGACCAAGATAATGGGAAAAACAGCAGATAGGGCTAAATTAAATGAAGACAAAAGACTGCAAAGTTTAACATTAACGTAAAAGGTAAAAACTTACATATCGTCCACGTAACATGGGTACGGCATCTGCTGGATGTAAACTCCAGTTTTTTCCTTGCTGCCTGTCAGAGCCCGGATAATCCCGTGTTCAATAACATCCTGCAGGTATGAAAATCCCCCCCAGATGTAGCGCAGATCCTCAAACGGATCAGCACGAGGGCCAGGGTCCCAATACCTGAAAGTACAAAGCACAATATTTCATTTAAAATAAACATTTACAAACTGAAAGAAGTTGAATATAAACAGCTGGTTATTTAAGTCCTGGTGACATGACCCTGATGTCTGAAAAAGAAACAGAACAGTTCCCTACCCGTCCTTGATCTTATTGGTGCGCTCCACGTTGTCGATGTCCATGCGAATCTTGTAGCTGACGTTGGGAGGAAGCTCGGAGGAGCCGGCCTGCATGTCCGGAAACACGATCCCGGCCCAGAACTTACGATTGTCCAGTAGCCGCATGGATTTATTCACCAGACGCTCCTCAGTTGACACCGGCTCCAACTTGTCCAAGTTCACACACTTTACATTGAAAAGAAAAAATAAAATAACATTTGATTCAGGAGCTCAGAAAACACAACATCTAGAAAGCAGAAATGTGATTTTACTCTAGTAATGGTTTTATGTCTCCTATTACAAATTAACTTCAAACCTTTAATGATCAAGAATTAAATGCAATACAGCTGATATTTAAGACAACCGTCACTGACATGACTTTAAATTTTGACTCACTGCCACACCACAGTGGCACAAATAAACAAGGTGATTTCCTTCCCAAGCCTGATTAACACATCTAGAACACATTTAGAAGAGGCTTTTTAGAGGATGTGTTATGAAAGCAATTCTCTCATCCTATAAAAGCATTTGAGACAGTGAGTATAAACGTGTGTTTACCTCCATGAAACGTGAGATGGTCAGAATGGCCTGGTCCGTCTCGTTAAACACGTCTCTCCAGGTGTACCCTGTACCTGAGGGGCGCGTGTCCTCAGAGGCTTTAGACAAGAACCGTGAAATATCCTCCACTCGCCAGTCCGTCTCTTTCAGCCTGGCGTTGAAGAACTGAGCGCTGGCGTTATTCTGGAGCAGAGTCTACAGAGGGAAGACGTAATATGCTCAAAAATCACTCCTCCAAATTACTAACATGAAGAGTCATAAGCAAGCGTTCTAGCATTGCATTATGAAGAAGGAAAGCTGCTTTGTTAAAAGCACTTTATAAATAAAACTGAGTTGAATTAAATTGAACTTGAGTTTAATATCTAATATTAACTCGCACTGCTGTTATTGACCACAGTGTGGCGCTGTGGGGTTTATATTGCAGAAGTGCTTCATCACAGTCAACTCACTCTCACAAGGTCCACTTCCTCACTGTTCTCCATGAAGTCCCAGACTTTCACCCTCATCTCCTCCCACATTCCTCCTAAATCCCGCAGCACACCTAGCTCCTGGAACGTCTTATTCACCTGAGAGAGAGACAGGAGGAGAGAGCGGCAGTTAGAGAGACACTTCACATGCGGTAAACTGCTAATAATTCCCCATTCCTCGGACAGAGACGGACCTCGTGTATAATCCTGCGTGTGGCTGGTGTATCAGGTGTGTATAAGATCTTCCCCATGAGCAGAGGCTTCAGCGCTCTCCAGATCATCCGCGAGATCGGACTCGACTCCAAAGTCCTCATCATGCTGTTACAGTATGGAGCTGGAGAAGCAGAGAAAGAAAAACTCAAACTGAGCAGCTCTTCTAGCGGCAGAAATCCGTAATAATCAGACATTTACGGTTAGTTAGTTATTATAATTTCACTCTCGCTGGTTAGTTAGTATTAGCTCGTGTTAAACACGCTGAATGCCCACTCGGTGTTTCTGACTAACCTTAAATGGAACAGTAAATTACTACTGATTATGACTTCTGAGTGAATTTACAGCACAGACTTACTGGACGTGTTGTCGTAGACGGATACGGGCTCACTGTCGTTATGGTTACCGAACAGGGCCTTGTAGTTGTGATCTTCGTACCAGTTGAGGGATTTGATCTTCAGGCCGCCGCCCTCCGGGTGTCCACACACGATGCGAGACACGGCTTGGTACACGTGACTGGGCGAGCGTGTGGCATTCCCGGTCAGGAACAGGATCTCATTCCGCATGTCACGCCAACTCTTCATGCTCACCAGCTGCGAGGGAAAATCAGGAATAATTCGTTACGGGGATCAGGGATAAATCCATAACAGGTTAATAACAGGTGGAGTGAAGGATAGCTGGAGTGAAGGATAGGTGGAGTGAAGGATAGGTGGAGTGGTGGAGCCTTATCTCCTCACAAATGCAAAAACGTGAGAACGTTTCTTTTAAACTAAATAATAAAAATTATCCTTGTTAATTACAACAGCAGGATGAACTTTGATCTGAAGATATCATATGCACAAATATTTCTGCGTATTTTATACATCAGATGTTTTGTGATTTATTTAATAATTTTTATATTATTTTTATTTTTATTAATTTGTTTATTTATTCATTCACTGTCAGCAACTGTGACAATTCTGGTCTCTTTTTACAGAAGATTATTATACGGGGAGAAAAATGACATTCTGGGATGAATAACGTTATCAAATGGTCAAATTTCATTGAGACAAACATCAAATGTTTTAAAAACAAATTTTCAGCATACTGAGAGTGAAGTGTGGTATAAGGAAATTTGATAATGTTATAGAAATGTTTTTGTTATTTCCTTTGGTTAAAGAGATATATCTGAATAGTGCAATCACAACATGATTTTAAATGAATTTTGATGAAAACTATAGTATCTGAACTTGAGAAGCGCTGAGACGGAAACAGAAGCCCAGCGTCAGCCTGTAGGGGGAGCTGCTGAGTGCAGGAGCGGTGCAGGGGTTACTCTCGGTCACAAAGCAGGAGACGAAACAAAAAAAGCTAACGAAGCTGACGCTTTATCAACACATCTCTTCCCCTCTGTAAGCTCTACCCTGTGTGTGTGTGTGTGTGTGTGTGTGTGTGTGTGTGTGTGTGTGGTACTGTACGCCTTTTTGCTGAGGAAAAGTAAAAGTCATGATGGCAAGAAAAGCATGATTGGATGAAGAGAAAGAAAGACATGCTGCAGTTTATCACAGAGGAATATATCTGAAGAATTACAGTCAGCTTGTCTTTGTCATAAATATGGACATTAGAACATAAAGAGTCATTTCCTGATTTCACTTGTGTTTATGAGTGAAACGGCGTTTTCATTCCTCAGTTCCACAGCACTCAATATGTCCCAACAGCTCATTTCTCAGCAGTGACGATTCTCCCTTCACACAAAATCCCACCTACACCAAGTCACACAAAGCTGAATCATATCCTACAGGCATCCAGATCTAACCACAAACAACTAGCTATTGTAAACACAGTGTTCTGACGAGGAGACAGAGCCACGCAAACAAGAGCCGAGGAACTCGAGGAGCCTGCGACGACCTGGAGTAACCTCCGGTCCTGCAGCCTCGCCGCGGGGTTACTGCAGTTCAGTGAGCGCTAAAAACCGCAGCGTGAGAACAAAAGAGAAGCTGAGGCAAGGGAACTGTTTGTTTCGTTTCCTTTCTAAAAGCTGACAGTAATGGTGTCTTTGTCAGAGCTTTTTGTGTGACACGACTGAAATATTTTCACCTTTCTCCATGAAAATAAGCCAATGCCTTTTTCAGTGATTCTCTTTGTTTTATTTCACACAATCAAGTCTTATAGTGAAGAACAACAGCAGTGACACAAAGTGACCTCGTGTTCAGCGAGTTTAACTGTAGAAGAGCAGGATCTGCCAGTGTCTGGAGCTCGGCAAATCGCTCATGACTCTCTGACTCAGCTCCGGTTTCCAAACTCGAGTGGCCAGAGAACCCCGAGCTCCAGCCAGCCGGAAATATCAAACCCCTTCTACTGCTGTCATCTGCTGCAGAGCCTTCTGATCTCCCCTAAACACTACAGCATGCTGCGTCTAATTCTCAGTTTAAGTATAAAGCCTGATTCTTTCTCGATATTTCTGCAGAAAACTGGTGAGTGGGCGGAGCTACAGTACAATCTGTGATGTCCCAAAATTTAGCAGCAGGACGAGAGTCCTAAGCTAGTTAGCTAGCCTGCTTAGCGAATGTTTGTGATGAAGACACAGCGGTTGCCATGGTAACGCTGAAATAGGTTCTGAAAGGTTTAAGGCGGCGAGGACGGCGTGATGACACGGGGGCATTTCCGGATTTGCATATTCATACATATGCGCATGTTTAATGAGGCTGAAAGTGTAGAGATGTTCTTCGGCCATTACAGGTTATTATTAGACGCAGGATATTATTAATAAAATAACCACAGTTCAGTGAAACTTTGTTAAAGCGTCTTGACCTACAAAATGGAAATGTGACCGGACGTATCTGACTTCCCCAGCTGGCATTTCATTCTGCACAGAAGAGGATGAGGGATATTTTGGGGGTCGCTCACCTCAACAGCCAGCGATCCCAGACTCTCCAGAAGCACGTCAGTGGCCAGAGACACGTCCTGGACGACTTTTGGGTCGGATCTGACGTCCTTCTGCTCAGAGACAAGAGGAGCGTGTGACACATCAGGATTTTATAATCAGATTAATATTCTGCTTGTTATGGAAGTAAACTAGTTAACACCATTAATGACCTTTTATTAACGAAAAACCACTAAACAAGCGTTCAGTGTGACGTGAGTTCACAATGACGTACGAACACGTCAGCACCCTCGGACCGTCGCCATGGTTTTCCGGTTTTTCCCACAGAAACATGCTTTCACACTCACTGACCTCACTGTTCCTATTCTCATGAGGCTTATATGTACACACACACACACACACACACACGTTTATTATGCGGTTAGAAAAATTCGTTCTGAACTTGAAAACAGGACAATGCTCACTCTGTGATAATTCACGTGATGTAGCGGTTTCTCGTAATCATTTCACAAAGTGTGTATTGTAGAAGTTTGTTTGAAAATTACCCAGAATTCATTCTGTCCATTATTCTTTTGTACCGTCCACTAGGCCTGCATGATTACGGCTAAAATGTTAAATGAGATGATTATTTCATTCTTTGGTGTTCAAGCATGAACTCTGTGAATAAACCGAATAAAACTCATCACTGAACTGAAAGTCTAATTAACAAGGGACTTAACATAAACTTCACCATATCAACGATGTGGAGCGTCGCTGTACACGTCCCTGTGAACGAGCCGTTGCTATAGAAACGATAACGTATCAGAACGAGTGCATTAATATAAACCTGCTCTACTGTCAGAGCTGCTGTTATAGAGAACTAATCAACACCTTCTGACCAATCAGAGCGCAGAGCTCAGCAGCGCCGTGGTGGACTCTTGAATAATAAAACAGTCTAATACCTACGTATCGAACTCTAAAGTAACCTTCCTTTCCTCCGCTCGGGTCACATGGGCCTGCACGCGTCTTACCCTTATGGGTTTCAGGAAGTCAAGGTTGGACAGGAAGTGGCTCTCTGCGCTGTTCAGCCACTCAGCAGGTGACTCGCAGATGATTTTCTGCGTCATCTCGGAGACGTTGTGATCGGCGATGCTCACAAACTCCTCCAGCGACGTCGTGTTGCACAGATCTCTCAGGTGCACTCCGAAACCTTTAATCAGCACCTGAGGAGGCAGGTATAATCACTCTATAACTCACCAGCAACAACATAATGACCTGTCATAAAGCTCTCCTGTTTTAGAGGGGTGAGGAAGTTTGTTTTGTGATTGTAGTCTGTCATGAACTTGACGTTCCCCTGTGGAGAGAGAACGTTCTGTGCCGTATCCTCTGCTCGCTCGTCCTTCTCTCAAGGCTGCAGGAATAACACTGACTCACTCAGAGGGAACTGCAGGACATCGGAAGGAAATTTCAGGTGTGTTTCTACTGCAGATATGTTTTTTGGACCCTGGAATATTTTCAGGAATTTAGGAAACTTCAGAAGCTTTCTTTCTTTTTCCTTTGATTCAAATTTTCATCCATGTTTCATGTGATACAAACTCAGTTAGATTTTTAAATGAATCTCTACCAGCGCTAAGCGCTAACATGAAACGGCTGAGTCATGGTGTGAAACAGCTGCTTTAGCAGGGGGTTCAGGAGGCCATGTTCTGGACTTTAGTCATGTGACTCCACTCTCTCCGTCCCTTTGTGTTCTGCATTGTCCCCTCCTCTCCTCCCCTCCTCTCCTCCCCTCCTCCTCTCCTCTCCTCCCCTCCCCTCCTCTCCTCCCCTCATCCCATCATCCCCTCCTCTCCTCTCCTCCCCTCCTCTCCTCTCCTCCTCTCCTCTCCTCCTCCCCTCCTCCCCTCATCCCATCATCCCCTCCTCCTCCTCTCCTCCCCTCCCCTCATGTGTCTGTGGACTGCAGTCGTCTCGTGACAGTTCGATGAATAATGAGTTATCTGCGCTGCCTCAGGGTTTGACCTTGTGTAACACTAACAGGTCGTCTACATATAGGAGCGTGAACAAATAACCACAGGGCGCTGAGTTCAGAGCTTATTATATACTACACTTAGAAAGGGTCCAACTTTATCTCTCTTTATTTTACTGACAAGCGCAAGGGCATGAAATATTTTCTGATATGCGAGCGCAAGTGAAGAAAAGCAAACATTAAACAGGACTGACTGATATGAGCTTAAAAACCGCTCTTACTTTCTCCAGGTTGACGTCGGCTTCCACTATCTGCTGCACGGCGTGCTGGCTCAGCGTTGCGTTCTGCTCCAGGAACCCAGACAGGGTTTCATTATCACGGAGGAAGTCCTTCAACTTAAAACCTGCCAAAAATAAAATTTAAAAAAATCATGAGATTCATTTGAAAAAAAACAAAAACCTTACACAATTCGTTCTGTTTTAATTCATTAATTTTAATTCCTTATACTGATTCGTATGAACTGATAAACACGGAACAGCAACAGCAAAATTTCCCACTCAGTGACACATATAATAATGCAGACAGTGTAATGATGACAATAAAACTTGTAAAAGGAAAAGGGAGTGAGACAGTGAGCCTCTATTCCGCAAGCTCTTCATGTTCGATATGTCAGAACATTCCAGAAAGGCTGTCTGTGTGGGCCAGTTTGAACCAGACTGAGGTTACTGAAGGTCATTCCTCTTTGGGCATCATTTTATCGTTTTATATATGAAAACAAAGCCAGTTAAAGAGCCGTTACATGTCTAATATTTAAAAAGTAATAAACTATTTAATATTTCTAATACTTGCTTAAAATCAAACATCAAAATATTGCGGAATAAAAACCTCATAAAATACATTTGATCTAACACCTAAATAGAAATGTTGTTTAGACACCAGGGAGAAATCCCAGGAGCCTACACCGTTTCCTGTCTGAGACTGAAGTCTCCTGCACACGCTGAGAATCAGGACCCAGGAGTAAAAACGCCGCTGCGGGACGGTTAATTAAAATCATTCAGCACAACACTACAACTCCCAGCATGCCTTCTACCTCGAGTTACTCAGACATAACAGAAAAGATGTGAAAGCACAATATTTACCATAATTACTGCGCTCACTTTCAGCCTCGTCTGGTTTCTAAAGTTCAGACCACTTATTTCAAAAGTCTTTTAATTGTCCAAATAAACGGAGAACTGAATACTGAACACTGAAAGCCTGTATTTAGATCTCAAAGAACTTGGCACGCTTCAAAGCGAGCGATGAAAACAACCCGAACGTCAGCCAGAAAACTCAGACTAATGTAAAGAGAGTGACTGATGAGGATCTGCGTCCTGCTGCGAGGTGGAACTCCGTGCAGTCGGATCTGCTGGACACATGAACTGAAGCTTGAAAAAGAACCAAAGACAGAACAAGAGAAGGCAGATTTAAGGACTCAGTGGACCTGAAGGGGGACGAGTCGCTGCCAATAATCTGAGCATGAACAGTGTGAAAGGGACGAAAGGCAGTGGGGTAAAGGGCATCCTGGGTACTCTTGGTGTATTTCCACAAGAGGAAGCTTTCCAGGAACCCAAAACTCTTTTGTAGAAACCCAGGAACTTTAAACACATTTTGAATGAAAGAAGCTTTTTAGAATCTGATGAACCTTTAGATACATTTTAGCAGAAGAACCTCATGAAACTTTAGGTGTATTTCCACCAAAGAGACTTTTTGAGGAACCCAGGAACTGTCTCAGGAACTCCGGATATTAAAGCCTGTTTCCACCAGACGAATCTTTTACAGAAATTCAAACTTTTTGTTGCGTTTCCACAAAAGAAAACATTTCAGGAGACCAGAAAACCTGCTTAAGAACCCAGGAACATTAGGTGTGTTTCCTGAACTGAACATCAGTCACATGCACACTTTAACAAACAACTGCTTTACGTTTTAAAAGCCAATTCATTTGGAAATGGAGCACAGTTTGATATTTCCAACAAGTAGCTAGAGACGTGTGTAAGGAACTCATGTAGCTCATGTTCTTAAAAAGGTTCCACAACCTCAGTGGAAATACACAAAATCAAAAAGTAGTAAAATGATAACCTAAACAAATGTATTTAGACTTGTTTAAAGAAATCGACAGAGTTATGACCGAACTTTGCGATGAATGAATTTGTTTACAGATCTGTGTCTCGTCCCGGAGCGCAGTGTCCTGCTCAAGAACCTTCAGGCCTTTTAAAGGGAAAACAAAGGAAAGAATCTGAAAACTGCGGATATATAAACTGTAAACTTTCACCGTGTGAGTCTGAGTGCAGGAGGTTTGCGTGTCTGCAGGGTGTGTGTGTGTGTGTGTGTGTGTGTGTGTGTATTGTTCAGTAGGAGGACGTGACCAAGACGCATTACAATCCAGTAACAGATGATGTGAAATGATGGAATGTTGAATGCAGTAAGAGCCGATTCTGATTTGCTTCTCCGAGCTTTCTGCACTCAGCCAGGAAGCAGAACAGGAAATAAACAAACCGCATGCTTGTGGTGTGTTTCAGCTAGCACAAAGTGTTCAGCGCTCGTCTCAGAGGGCCGTGGACGCCACATATTTTGCAGTAATTAACCCAGTTTTCAGGACAGGCGAATTATCTAGCCGTGGTGGAGAGCATGGCACAGACAGATAATACTCCAGAGCTGAGGAGGAGCTGCACAGTGAGCCAAGATCATAATATTAAACCTGCTTGGGGCTTGGAGATATTTCTAAAGTGAATGGTGTGGTGATCACATTACATGCTGCTGTACTGTCACATTATTCAGCTTAGATATAAATAATATTCCCAAAATAATTCATCCCAGAACATAGGAACCATGGTGAGAGTGGTTTTTGGATGTACCTGCAGTGTTGTACTGTAGCTTCCTGAGAGCTCGGACGAGTCCCTTGTACCCCTCAAAACTCTTATCGTTCTGGCTGTAGATGAGGATCTTCTTGGCGTCGGTGAACAGCCGGGAGATTCTGTAAGAAACACTGATGGTAAAATAACCAGCAAACCACCAACGTATATATTACTTTTATATACCACAACTTTCCTTTCTGTTTCTTTGAACGCTTTAGTGTAATTAATTTCCATTTCGAGACTTCTGTTAGCAGCTGACACGGGGATGATGAATATCTAACACAATATCACAGTTTCTGCTTCCACATTATTCAAATAAGATGGAATTAACACTACATGGAAAATTTAGTTTCCTTCTAATCTTACTGTAGCTAGTATATAAAATTATTACTAATTAATAAGCTGAGGTGAGTCGGAACTAGAACTCCATTTAGAAGAGAACAGAAGAACCCTGGAGGAACATTTTTTTCTGAGACTCATCTTTATCTATAACAATATAGTACAACATTAGTGCTACAACTACAGATTAACTTAAGGAGATGTATTATAGATTGCAAAATTATGCGAATCTTACATGGAGTCGTTAAAGTTGCCCACCACACCGGGAGTCTCTCCAGGAGTGGGGTACCGGAAGCAGGGGTTGTTGGCATTGCAGATGATTCCCTGCACCCAGGGCAAAGTACCCGCTGATGGCATGGCCTTGTTGGGAAAGTGGCCTAAAGAAGATTCGTTTGAGACGATGAAAACAAACAGCAGTGAGAAGTAATGTTTACGTGTCAGAAAGTTCTTCCTGCATGGAGCTAATGAGTGATCCAAGAGGTGTTATCGAGATAAATATTGCCAAAGTAAATACTCTGAGTACATTCGGACCTCAGCAGCTCAGTGCAACTCCCTGGACAGGTTTAAACAAGTTTATCAGGCTGAACTCGCCAATCCAGCCTGGATTTATAAGTGGAATAATGTTCTATGTCTTATGAGTATAAAGGCCAAAGACTCAAGGAAGGAATGAAGAAACTGTGGAAATCATTTTAGTGCTACAGTCTCTGCAAAATAACTGTAGTCAACGCAACACTGACTTGCACCATCATTCTTTGTAACACTGAAGAAGAAAAAAATTAAAAAAAAATAGCAGCATTTCACACGTAGATCAGCAAGATCATTTCTTTAGCCCATCATGTTTATTCGATACGACTGAGTCATGTGTCACAGCTCTTCTTGGAGCTGTTTTGATATCCTTGACCTTTTTTGAGTCTTAGTCCATGTTCCACAAAAAGCAAACAGTAGATTGATTCAAACACCCCAAGTTCAGGCTAACGCAAACAGAAAACATCATGACCTCGTTAAAATCATTAACTCAAGTAAGAACTCCAGTCTTTCAGAATCATTCACTTCGTTTATAGTTGAAGTCCATTACAGTGAGAGTCCAACGTTTATCTGATTGTTTAATGAAGGCAGAGAGTGTGATGTATATTATTATACAGGTGTAACAGTGATACTGTAAACCTGTTCCAGTTAAACAGGACTATTTTATATAGCACTGTCTCTGGTATATAGTATAACCTGAACGTTCTCCTGCAGGTACGGCTGAAACCAGATGCGGCTCGAGGGTTCAGAAAGCTCTACAAACACGTTTCGGTTCTCAGAATTGTTTTACAGAATGAGGTGAAGCACCGCAGGTCACTTACATTCATGCTGTTCATACGGAGGATAGTGGAGTCGCACGGATATCAGAATGAAAAAGATGAAGAGAGGCCAGACGATCTCGATCAGCAGCTGGATCTGAGAGAGAACACATCATGATTGTGGAGATTTTAGTGGTTAAAACATTTACATCATATATTAGGGTTCAGGGTCTGACAATCTGTACCCACTATTCACAGATTAAATACTTAAAACCTTTAATTTGTTCTATCAAAATCCTAAATCACTGTAAGGACTTCGCTGTCCACTCGCAGGCAGGAGAGAAAGTGCAACTGAGTGTTTTATTACAGGCGAGTTGAGGTTTGTCTTACAGCTGATATTATTCACTAACTGTTACACAAATATATGACTATGTTGAATCTAATCTAATCTAATCTAATCTAATCTAATTAGAATGATCCAGATAAGCCTGATCAGACACCTTTTCTTCTAATTAAAAGTTGCAAACATTTCTCACTTCACTTAGAGTTCGATATTCTAATTCAGGTCCAACCCCAAAACCACAAATTAAACAGGAGATAACTTGAGGTTTTGGTTTTGGTGTGAAGACGTGTGACAGGTTCTACTCTTGGATGTGCTTCAAGCTTCAGATATTTTATTTGGAAGGAACGCTCTGCTGCGCAGCATGGCGAGTTGTGCCTGAGATCTGCAGGCAGCGCTGATGTGGTTTCCCTCACCCGAAGTGAAAAGGTTCTCAGTAGGTCTCATCCTCCTGTTCGCTCTCTCAGGTTCTCCATATCTGACTCTGTTACTGTTCATGTTAGAGCTTTCCTGTTATTAATTAGTTCATCTAATCCAATATATTATACAAATTTTCTATATATTATATTTTTTCTTGGGTTAAATCTGCGGCTGAAGTGGCAGCAGGTTAGCAATAACAGGGATTTTGCGGACTCAGATGATCCTGATCCGTCAGCTGTTTGAGACAATCCTCTATTCATTAGTTTGCTCCCAGCTGGCCCTCTACATCTGTCACATCGACCCCCAAAGCCGAGCACATGCTGCAGGACCGAACCACGCCGTTTCAGCGGGGGTGCTCTACATCCTGCGTTAACCACCATGAAATATCTGCCCTTAACTGTTGGCAAATTGTAGAATAAAACACTTGGGGACGTGCTGTTATAGAAAAGTAATCAGTGTGGTAACTCTTGGCATTTATCGTTAAACCCTTTGACATTTATGGTATAAACTCACGGTCTGTCTCCGTCGGTAGGTGAAGTTCTTCCACAGCAGCAAGCCCAGCTGAGTGGAGACAGCCATCTTACCACGGCTTGTCTCTGCTCGTGTCTCCTCTCTGGACCTGACAACACGACACAAGCACAACGTCAGGACAATGTAAAGCGCTCGGGAGTCCACGCTGTCCCCGATGCCACTCTTACGCTACACCTCAGGCTAACGCGATCCGACGCCCAGCACAGGGCAGCGCTTCCCATTTGCTGGACAGAACTCACGCCACTCTTATCTCTCATGGACTCTATAAGATGAGCGATGGGACGAGATCCAAATTCAGCACACGCTCAACGTGAAAAGTCAACACAGACCTTCGAACAGTAAATATTAGAGATGAGGTTCAGAGACGAGTGAACAGAATACCCACTCACTCCGCAGGGTCAGCTTCTGCTCTACAGTCAGAAAGGTTCAAGATATCAATTATAAATGTATCACACACACACACACACACGCGCACACACGCGCACACACACACACGCACACACACACACACACACACACACATAAATTACTAAACTGGATCATTGCTTGTCATGGTTTTGTCAAGGCAGGTGTGTTATGCGTGTCACTCAGACGCCCGCTCCTGAACGCAGCACCGCGCTGATGAACACCGGCACACTTCAGCACCTCACTGGGTTTTGTGTTTGTGTTTATTTTTATGTGTGTAGAAGCTAAAACCTTGATGAGACGAGTGAATTAATTGCAGATCAGAAGACGCAATCGATGAAAACAGCGATTCTCGGCCCTGTGACACGACATGATGGTGTTTTCTCCAGAATAACCCACGAGTCAGCATTTAATCCCAGGACAATGACGACGAAGATAAAGACACACCTACTGTTTATTTACGTATTTATGATCATATATATATATATATATATATATACACTAACAGGGTGCTAATGTTTACTGTCAGAATTTACACAGTAAATAAAGTTTGCATATATAAACACACATTTACATACACATTCATTAATTAGTAAATCAATCAATCAGTTATTAGGCTAATTAAGATTCATTTCCACTGATCACATTAAGTCCACGCTGACGGCTCGTGTGGCACCGACACGCCTGCAGTAATCTCCTCAGAATGTGATCAGTTTTAGAGATCTGTACGATTTCTTTCACTTGGAAGTGACTCGGGATCATCAGGACCCGTAAAGCGTTCACACTGATGCATTTCCCACCTTTTTTAAATCACATTTGCTTTTATATTAGATGTTGTTGTGCTTTTCCCCTAAAAGACTCTTCTTCAGCTCAGAATCTACAGTTTACATGAAAGCCACTGTGAGTAAAGTTACTCATCTCTGTCCGTGTATTTCTTTGTTCTCAGAGCTTTTCTTCAGTTTAATCAGTGTGTTAAAATATAAAAATAGCCATAACTGGATAAATGGTAAATATATATAATGTTTTGAGGAAATACACACGTGTGTTTAGAGTGTACACGCTTTAGCTTTAGTGTGAAAGCGGCTCGATGCTTTCAGTCCAGTTTTCTGACTTTCTTTGTTCTCAGCACTTTTTTTTTCCACGACAGGATCCTCTCCAGACGGCTTAAATAATAAATGAAAAAAAGTCATTTTAGCTTTAAAGATATTCCTAAATGACCTTTAAAAGCGGAGTTAATCGAAGCCTGTTATAAATCTATCGTACTTACTCCTAAAAACAACATTTTTCTGTGTTTCTTTTTCTCATTAGATTTATAAGCAGTAAATCTAAAGTTTAAACAGCTTTTAACAGCAACAGAACAATGTTCATGGACCGAAAAACATCATGAAGAACCCAGTGAGACTCAACTGAAGCTCAGTAACGCTGAGATGTTTCTCTCATCAGAGGAAGAACAGTGAGATGTGCGGATAAAACACACACATTCTTAAATGAGTGCAAATTGTGTGTGTGTGTGTGTGTGTGTGTGTGTGTGTGTGTGTGCTGCTTTGTGTAGAGCTTTGAGAGGTTTATGTGTTTTCAGTAAAGGGAGGAGGAGGAGGAGGAGGAGGAGGAGGTTACTGTCGGTCATTCCATGCAGATGTCCAGTTAGACGCATTGTCTCTGTCTCTGTTTCTGTTTCTGTCCTTCAGGATCACAACATCTTCATTTTTAACACAAAAACCACATTTTCATTAAAACACCGCAAGAATTTCTCCACAAATCGCGCGCTCGAGAAACGCGACAAATAAAACAGCCTGAAAACTGAAACATTTCCTGACAACAACAAAAAGATGAAACCTTTAGAGTCAGAAATCCGCCTGACCTCGGATCCTTACAGCTTTTTAATAAAAAAAAAAAAAATATATATATATATATATATATATATATATATATATATGAACTTGACAGCAGCTCGACATGAAAACATAAACAAAAACAAAAACAAAAACATAAACATAAACAAAGCTCTCACCTGTCACTGTCTCCGCTTCAGTGTGTCACAGTCAATCTTCATACAGTTTAAATCCAACACACACAGGAGATAAACACACTCACACACACTCACACACACAGTCCGGTTCAGTGTCTGTACTCGGTTCTGTTCTCGCTCTGTGCTTTTTTCTCTCTCTCCATCCTTTTATAGCAGGAGGGATGTTGCCGCTTTAAGCAGCGGGGTTACTCGCGGTCAAAACCGAGAAACCGACGCCGAGCACGTGCTCAGCCCAAACATCCCTTAAACCGGTAACACACACACACACACACACACACACACACACACACACCTCACTCTGTAAAACACACTATTTACATCATAAATATCTCATCAGTAATATATATAAAATAAAATCTGTAAGCTGTTTTATATAAACACGGTGTTTATTCATTCGCGCGCCACTGCAGCATCTGAGCCGAATGACCGACAGTAACCTCTCCCTCCTCTCCTCCTCCTCCTCTCCTCCTTCTCTCCCTCCTTTTCTTCCTCCTCTCCCTCTTCCTCTTCTCCTTCCTCCTCTCCCTCCTTCTCTCCCTCCTCCTCTCCCTCCTTTTCTCCCTCCTTTTCTTCCTCCTCTCCCTCTTCCTCTTCTCCTTCCTCCTCTCCCTCCTTCTCTCCCTCCTCCTCCTCTCCCTCCTTTTCTCCTCCCTCCTCCTCTCCCTCCTTTTCTTCCTCCTCTCCCTCTTCCTCTTCTCCTTCCTCCTCTCCCTCCCCTTCCTCCTCACTAGCACACACTCGTTTCACACCTCACACAGGTTCAGGAGCGCTTTCACCTCTTAAACCGGTGACTCACTTCATGAACACATTCTGAATGTGGATAAAAACAGACAACCAACAAATCAATAATATAAATATATATTTTTTCCACATTCATAAATTTCATTCTTTCTATATCTTTGAGTCACAAAAACTTAAAAATAAATAAAATATATTTCTGCTATACTGCATAACAGAGCAACAATAAAAATATTAAAATATGTGCATTAATATTACATGAATAAATATTTAATAATAATAATAATAATAATAATAATAATGTTTATAAAACTTCTTTCACAGACTCAAACTTTACAGCCTTAAATTGAGAAGAATAAAAGTTAATAAACAGTGTTTGCAGTAATACCAGCTGAGTGATGAGGTCCAGCAGCACTGCACACGCTGCACACTGAGCTACAGTCACATCTCCAAAGCTCAGGAGCTGAAAAGCTTTACACTGAAACGCTGAAGATTAACTGGCATCTGCTGAATATTTTACAAACAGACGCTGGATTATAAGATGAACAAACAGCTCGTGAAGCACAGGACAGAATTCAGGCCCCTTCATAAGAGATAAAGAAAAAGTGTAACAGATCAGAAGACACTGAAGACTTCGGCTTTATTACACAGCGAGGAAGAGCAGACGCTCAGCGCCGCCACGCTGGAGAGAACGCTGGAGAGAATGCGGGAGAGAACGCTGGAGAGAACGCGGGGGAGAACGCTGGAGAGAACGCGGGAGAGAACGCTGGAGATCACAGCTGGAGAGAAGGCTGGAGATCACAGCTGGAGAGAACGCGGGAGAGAACGCAGGAGAGAACGCTGGAGAGAACGTGGGAGAGAACGCTGGAGAGAACGCTGGAGAGAACGCTGGGGAGAACGCGGGGGAGAACGCTGGAGAGAACGCTGGAGAGAACGCTGGGGAGAACGCGGGGGAGAACGTGGGGGAGAACGCTGGAGATCACAGCTGGAGAGAACGCTGGAGAGAACACTGGAGAGAACGCTGGAGAGAACACGGGAGAGAACACGGGAGAGAACGCTGGAGAGAACGCTGGAGAGAACGCTGGAGAGAACGCTGGAGATCACAGCTGGAGAGAAGGCTGGAGATCACAGCTGGAGAGAACGCTGGAGA
>JAKKZK010000030.1:33495-54000 GCA_037577455.1 Pangasius macronema | reverse complement strand
AGCTTTACCCCGGCTTTACCCCGGCTTTATCCCGGCTTTACCCCGGCTTTATCCCAGCTTTACCCCGAGCTTTACCCTGAGCTTTACCCCGAGCTTTACCCCAGCTTTACCCCGAGCTTTACCCCAAGCTTTACCCCGGCTTTACCCCGGCTTTATCCCGGCTTTACCCCGAGCTTTACCCTGAGCTTTACTCTGGCTTTACCCCGAGCTTTACCCTGAGCTTTACCCGAGCTTTACCCCGGCTTTATCCCAGCTTTACCCCGGCTTTACCCCGAGCTTTACCCCGAGCTTTACCCCGGCTTTACCCCGGCTTTATCCCGGCTTTACCCCGGCTTTATCCCAGCTTTACCCCGAGCTTTACCCCGAGCTTTACCCCGAGCTTTACCCCTGAAGTGAGTACCACAGTAAAGTTATAAATTGGTAGAATGTTTAATCCTTCTGTTTTTTCCCTCTCTCAGTAAGTCTTTACCGCTCTTCCACCGCTGCACTCCGACCGATATCTCCTGCTTCTCCAAGTTTGCCGAGGCTCTCATCACGTTCGTGAGCGACAGCAGCGTTCTGCACAGGGTCATCACTGGGGTCATGACCTCCAAGGAGATAATTATGGGACTGTGTTTGCTTTCGCTGGGTACAAATTCTCTCAGTGTCGCTTTTCAGCGTTTTTAAGCTTAGCTCTCAGTGTCCTTGAAGTGCTGCTGGGGTTTTTGGAGTAAAGTTTGGTTGGTGGGGTGGGTGTTGAAATGAACTGTGAGATACAGTAGGGGTCAGAGGTCACAGTTTGTATTATTGACTGTACTGTTAAAGATCTCAGCCTGTGTGACTCGGTCTAAGACGACTCGTCATGAACAGTGTCCTGGACATCAGTTTACTGAAAGTGAGAGAGAGCCCTGATGAGGTTATTGTTATCCTGTATGTTTAATATCCCTCTTTTCTGGTTTTCATTGCAGTTCTGTCCATCATTCTGATGGCAGTGATCCGCTTCATCTCAGTAGTTCTCGTGTGGCTGCTCACCGCCGTTGTGGTTCTCGGTTCCTTAGGTTGGTTTTTAGGAAACAAGAAATTGCAATTCTTGGGCAATTCTTTAAAAACAGCGTTATTATAAAGAGCTGCAGAATCCAGAGCTGAGCACATTGGAGTATAATGTGTGTTATATGGAGATATAATGTGTGTTATATGGAGATATAATGTGTGTTATATGGAGATATAATGTGTGTTATATGGAGATATAATGTGTGTTATATGGAGAAGATTAGGCTAATTTTAGTAAATGAAGATTTTATCAGCTCACTCACTGACTCGATTACTTTATTTTTTGAGTAGTATAATGCAGGTTTTTCTTCTCTCAGGCGGGACTGGAGTTCTCTGGTGGCTTTATGTGGACCACCAAAAGTCTGTCAACGCCACGCTGCCTGCTAATGAGCTAGCTGTGGCTATGGATAACCAGAAAGCTCTGCTTATCTACGCTATAGCAGCTACAGTCTTCACGGTACTGAACTTAATGTTCCGCTTCTTTTTCCTCTTATTCTTATTGTTCCTTGTTGATATCTCTAAACAGATTCCTAAGTATCAAACACTTAAAATATGAAATTCTTGTGTTTCCATAATTATAATTTACCAGACTTCTGCTTTCTAACCCTAACGTCTTCTGATTTCTGATTGCATCATTGCACGAGTGGTTTGAATAAAAATACAATATTTTATAATATCAGTATATCACGTGATCATCATTTCTCCTCCCACTGAACCGGTTTAAAATGCTGAGCTCGGGGAAAACTTTGTGCCACAGAAGGAAGTTGTGTGTTTTTTTATTTTGGCCTTAAAATAAATCTGACTTGTATTTCATTAGATTTAAATGAAAGGATCCTGCGCAGTGGAACGTCTCAGGTGATGCGCAGAACATTCGTGGTGATATTTTCGTACTGATGCGTGTTTTTATCTGTCAGGTGATCCTGCTGCTGCTGCTGTTCTTCATGAGGAAGCGTGTGGCTCTGACCATCGCTCTGTTCCATGTGGCCAGTAAAGTGTTTGGTTCTCTTCCTCTGCTGGTTCTGCAGCCCTTCTGGACCTTCCTCATGCTCATGCTCTTCTGGGTTTACTGGCTCACCGTGCTGCTTTTTCTCGGCACTGCAGGTCTGTGTTGCGTCTGGTCCGAGTTACACCGAGGTGTTTAACGTCTCTGTACCGAAGCATTTAAACCTTTAGGGGGCAACAAACTCACAGAAACGCGGCGGTGATCTTATGATCCGATTTCAGTGTTAGAAATAAACTGACAGTAAATCTTACAGAAGTTTTCTGCTTCTTGGACTTTTTATCGAGCCTGTAGAACTCCGTGTCTGCGAATCCCTCATCTCTGTAATGACAATACATTCAGCTTTAAATTACACTTAAAGTTCTACTTAAATTCAGCTTAAATGTGAGATTAAATGGACTTGCGTTTGACGTAGATGTTTAAGGTTGATTTCAAGCCCATGTCCATGACTTCCTCCAAGGTTGTTCTCGGGTGATGTTCACCAGCCCTGTGTTCTCTGTTCTGGAAGGAAAAGTCTCCTGAGGTTCTGCGTGTCCTACATCATTTTAATCCCTTCATTAGTTTAGTGAATAATGGCTTTAGGATGAAGAGGAGAGATAATCGTGTAGATTAATGCAGGGGTCCTCTCTGGTCAATGTTTTCATTCCAGCCCCATTGATAGTTGATTGGAGACTAAGATCAGCTGATTAAACGAGTGAGTCGGTGTGAATTCTGCTCTGCTGGAACGAACGCCTGCATCTACAGCGGCCCGTTGCAGGTAGGACTGAAGACTGCTGGATTAATGTGTGACGTGTCTCTGCTCCACAGGAAGTCCAGTGAAGAATAATCAGACGGGGCTGGTGGAGTTCCAGATGAACGTGCCGTTACAGTACATGGTGTGGTACCACGCCGTCGGTCTCGTCTGGATCAGCGAGTTCGTTCTGGCCTGCCAGCAAATGACGATCGCAGGGGCGGTGGTTACGTATTACTTCACCAGGTCAGAGGTCAGAGGTCATACCACACAAACGAGCTGTGGATGTCATTCACTCAGGTTAAGTTTAGTCCAGAATCCCAGAGACGTCTCACACTCATCTGTAACGCCACACCCCAGTACATCACTCCTACATAATCATACACAGTACACACATCATAAATACTCTGTTTCAGTAAAATACAGGGTGGTGTGATGACTTATCAGACTTACCATCCTGAAGCTGATTATTTTCCTATAACAGCACATCCCCAAGTGGTTTATTCCCCTAATACCACAGAAACTTACCAACAATTACATTTCTTTAATTTATTAAACAATATGTTATAGATTTTATCCATTTATAGTCACATTTAATGCTGTGGAACGTCTGTGAAACGAGTCAGTTCCTGTTGTCACTTACGTTATAGCAGCTATAAACACTCGTTCTTTCACCAGCGTCTCTTTATTCTCTCTCTTCACTCCTCTGTCCTGAAGACGTCGGAAAACTTAGTTACAGCTTCACCCCTGACTGTTACAGAGCGCTGACACTGGAGACTCCTTCCATCAATGATAAATAAAAAATGTCTCTTTACAGAAAATATTAAAAACAGTTTATCATCAGTGGAGCGTCTGCTGTACACGTCCCTGTGAATGAGCCGTTACTATAGAAACGATAACGTATCAGAACGAGCGCATTAATATAAACCTGCGCTACTGTCAGAGCCGCTGTTATAGAAAACTAATCACCACCTTCTGACCAATCAGAGCGCAGAACTCACCGTTGCTGTGTTGTGTGCTTTGCTATCCCCCTCCCGTGTGACAGAGATAAGTCTCAGCTTCCCCTGACGCCCATCTTGTCTTCAGTGATGCGTCTGATGCGTTATCACCTGGGCACGGTGGCTAAAGGAGCGTTCATCATCACGCTGGTGGAGATCCCACGCCTCGTCCTCACCTACATACACAACCAGCTCAAAGGCAGCGTGAGTCAGGGTCACCGTGTACACACTCACTTCACAGCCTGAGCTCCCTGACGTGGCGCCGTAGCCGCGTTACTGGAGGGTTTTAATCATTTCAGCGTGAATGTCATTTACTGCAGGAAAACGCCTGTGCTCGCTGCATGCTGAAGGCGTGTGTGTGCTGCCTGTGGTGTCTCGAGAAGTGCCTCAGTTACCTGAACCAGGTATACACACACACACACACACACACACACACACACACACACACACTGCTGCAAACTGTTCTAGTTTCAGTTACAAAAATCCAGTTGGACTAAATTCGTACTTACTATTGAAGAATCTGTCGCTGTTATAAAAACTGGTTTAAAATTCTCATAAGAAATGGAAATATCCGGTATCTCGATGTACCGTGAACTCATTGTTAAAATCCTGTTTTAATTTATTTTTATTCGTAACTCTTATTATGTATCTATGTATAATGGCTTATTGCTTTTAATGTTTTACATTTTTATTAGATGTTTGTTATAGATGGAATCACGTGCTAATTTCTACTTTGTTCTTGATGAATAATGATAAACAGATCATCACTCAGATTTTTGTGCATTTGATGTTAAATTTTGAGATAAATTTTATTAGTGATCTTGTTCTTTTCTTAAGAACGCCTACGTCGCCACGGCGATTAACAGCACCAGCTTCTGCACGTCTGCTCGAGACGCCTTCATCATCCTCGCGGAGAACGTGCTGCGTGTGGCCACCATCAACTCCGTAGGAGACTTCGTCCTGTTCCTGGGAAAGGTACGACTGAGAGCTGACAAACATCGTGCTCTTTTATTTTCCAGAGAAAACTGGAATTTGTTCATTGTTTTGATAAATTGATATTTAAGAGCAAGCACATTTTTAAACGCTCATTGCCTTTTGTTTTGGAAAGTGGGCTGGAGTAATCTGACACATGTACGCTAGCATTCCTGAGAGTGTGAACATGTGGTGGTGATGATGTGGAGAGTTGTAGCTGCTGTGTGTTTGGATTCTCAGATCCTGATCGTCTCGTGCACGGCGTTCGTGGGTGTGTTAGCGCTGAATTACCAGCGGGAGTACACGGTGTGGGTTCTGCCGCTCATCATCGTGTGTGTGTTCGCCTTCCTGGTGGCACACTGCTTCCTGTCCGTGTTCGAGATGGTGGTGGATGTTCTCTTCCTCTGTTTCGCCATCGACACCAAGTACAACGACGGCAGCCCCGGCAGAGAATACTACATGGACAAGGCGCTCATGGTAACCCTTAACAAACGTTTACCCTCTAGTGCTTTCAGAAAGTGTCTCTGATGCAGTTCTCAGACAGATCTACAGTCGAATCTGCTCCTCCTTTATAAGGAACCTAACCTGGATCCCTTTCACTCAGAGAACTTAACCTCAGGATGATTTGGCATCACTGTGTGGTGTGATGAAGCGGAGTTACTCTCACCACCCTGAACTGCACGTCCTCACGTGTTTTACTCCTCTCGCACAACAGCAGCTTGACAATTACAAATTTCTTATTTATTATATATTGTCAGATTGTAAATTATATCCATTTATAGTTACATTTAATGTTATGGAACGTGAGTGAAACGAGTCCGTTCCTGTTGTCGCTTGTGTTATAGCAGCTATAGTCAGTCGTTCCCTCAGCAGCCGCTCTTCATTCTCGCAGCTTGTTACTGAGAAACTGTAAAGAAGCGTAAAATCTCTTCTGTCCTGAAGATGCCAGAAAACATAAAACTCGCGGGAAAAAAATAAAACAGAAAAGTTCCAGCTTTATCCCTGTTGCAGTGAGTGTTGACACTGGAGACTCCTTCCATAAAGGAGAGTGTAGCTGGTGTAGGTTAGTCTCTGGGGGTTGAACACACACTGATGCTGTATTTTTGTGACTCTGCAGGAGTTTGTGGAGAGCAACAGGAAGGCTGAGGCTGAGGGGAGGAGAGCAGAAGGTGGAGACAGCAGGGAGATGAAACCCATGGTACAGCCGTTCTTCTCTTCCGTTCTTCTCTTCTGTTCTTCACCTCCGTTCTTCACTTCCGTTCTTCTCTTCTGTTCTTCACCTCCGTTCTTCACTTCTGTTCTTACATTTTACTCCATGAAACTGATTGCTGCTCCTGTTTTGTGTTTCAGACCGCCGGAGGGACGTTAGCATGAAGATAAACTCCATCAGGTGCTACTGATTTAATCTCAACACTCCAGGGATGTTTCTGCTTTATGTAGTTAATGAATGTGTAACTGCATAATGAGGCTCTGGCGCTATGCATACGTGTGTAGACTGTCATATTTGTAAAGATGGTTAGCAATAATATTTTGTATATTTTTAGTCGTTTTGTACGTGTTTTTTTACTTAATGTTGTCTTTTTATAATATTGTCATACAGGTGCTTTAGGTTTGTCCATATATGGTGTGCTCCTTACTTTACTGACGAATGATATAAGCATTAGACAGATGTATGAAACACTTCTGTTCGTCGGGACTACTGTGTGTCCGCTTCGAAGAGAAACATGATGATGAACTCTGATTAAATGGTGATTAGAAGGTTGTTATTGACTGTTACATGTTTCAGTTCAGCCTGTAACGTGATGCTGTAGTGGGTTCTGTAAAACCTGCTGATTAATATTTCCTGCTCTACGCACAGCTGGATATAACGTTATCTTTGGTTAAAATCAACTGGTTTTATAATTACGAGCCAAACACACGTGTTATGAATTTGTGGCTTTTTATTTCAGTCTTCTGTAGAACTAAACCTGTAACTTCACTCACACTTTTAATAACTCATAAGAACTTCTAAATGCTGCACTGCTGGATTTCACCTTCTTATTCTCGAGTTCGTTGCCTTAAAGCCGATTTCAGGACAGCAGGTGAACTCGGATGTGTTCCTTCAGCTTCGGCATCGTACTTTGCTCTTTGTGGCAGACGTGGCAGCGCAGTGGCAGCTTCAGCAGCTCGCTGGTGCCGTCCTTCACGCTCACTCGTCCGTCCCTCTCCAGCATCGCGATAACATCTGCAACGCAAACATCTGCTGTTAAACATCACCGTGATTTTGAGGATGTGAGAAATGTTTTCTGTGGCAAACAGGATGGATTTGCAGACGTCCAGCACGAACGAGCCTAACCCTTCAGTCACAGGTCCACAGGAACCAACCTGCTTCACTGTCCCTCAACATTCCCTGTAACTAAGACGTGTGAGATATTACTCTTTAATAGGTACAGAACTATAACTGTTGGTAAACTGCTGTGGGATAAGAGGAATAAAACACTTGGTGTTATACACACGTAATGTGAGACGAAGTAGTGTAGTCGGGTCCAAACTAATGATATTGACGTTGTGTGTGTGTGTGTGTGTGTGTGTGTGTGCGTTTCTGACTTACTCTTAGGCTACAAAACCAAACAAGGTGAAACTACTTCACATTCGCTCACGCATCCTAAAGCAAGTTCTTCGGAGCAGCAGGTCGTTTATTCGCACATAACTGACCCTGAGATTCAGTGAAGTAGTCCGTGGTGAAGGAGTTCCAGTGTTTCTTGTTCTTCAGACACGGAGAGTCAAAGTCTTGGCTGATGACGTGGAGGTGAATGTGACTGTGAGGAGGGAAGCAGAGAGCACTACCGTTACAGAACATTAATCAACACTCTGACCAATCACAGTCCAGAACTCAACAGCAGTGTAACAGACTTAACACAGGCTGATATATACTGATGCATTTTAACACGTTTAACACTGTAATGGAACCATATCCATAACGTCTTTAACTCCTCGCTCTCCTGAGACCTGAGTTACAGTAACACGTCGGACCTCATGCTCGGGATGGCGTGATATCCCAGGCGGAAGTGCAGCTGGTCGGAGCTGGGACACTGCTGCACCATGCGATCCCCGACTCGCTGCATGTGCTTCAGTAGCTCGACGTGCTCGGGCCTCAGGGCCTTCAGGCTGGAGATGGAGTCCCACGGCAGAACCAGCCAGTGGTACCGCGCCTTCGGGTACTTGTCCTTAATCACCACCACCTTCTCGTCTTTGTACACCTGAGGGGCAGCAATGATTCAGGAAGCGGATTAGTGCGTCAGGAATATGGTTCTGCTCTCAGTCTACAAGGTTGTTCATTTTCCATGATGTAAGAAGTTTTTTGAAGCACAACTGCTATCGTTTTTTATAACATTTTATAACAATATCATTCTCTAGGACGTTATTTCTTTCTGCTCCAGATTATAAACCTGGCACCCAAAAGCTGTAGCAGCTACCCGATATCGGACAGAATAAAAATGACGTGTACTGTCTGAGATTTCTCAAAGACCACATTTACTTCACGAGGAGTCTGAGCGAAAGTGCCCCGGACCCTGGTGTACGCTACCTGCATGTTCGGGTCCTGCATCGAGACCTTGAGCCCTTGACTCCAGGGAGCTGCGGGTTCCTGTGGAGAACCGGCCTTCGTTAGCATGCTGCAGATCGACACAAACACTACAGCTCACACTAACTCACTAATAATTACTCTAAATGTGTTTTTCCTGAATTCCTAAACTCAGCAGTGTTAAGAGTAAAACCTGCTGTTTATCGACTGCACAGACTGCATCGACTGCATCGCATGTCATCACTATCAGCATTGTAAATAAGCTCCATAACAACGAGATACAAGTTTGAATCATTCTGATCAATCACGGAAATAACTGCAAAATGATATTTTTGTCTATCGTGCAGACATTTAATGCATTTAAGAACAAAAAACGAGTTTGTAAAGACACTTCGAATGAAACTAACTGCTCTGGTGCTGCTTTTGTGAATATTCTGTATTAACTGTTATAACGCTGGACTTCACAGTTCAGACGCCGTAAAGAAGCGCTGTGACGAGACAGGTTTGTTATTAAGTGTTCTAACAAATTATTTATATTCCTTTTTAAAATAATATATATATATATATATTTTTTTTTAAATACACCATGTTTGTATATGATGTATATTATATAACTTCAGCTGAGAGAGTGATTATAATATTCAGCATAAATAATGTTATAAATGCTTTTATATAAAATTTGAAAACATCTGATTTCCTTTGTATACATCAGTAAATCAACAATTTCCTAATTTAAACCACTTAAAGCCGAAAACGAGGTTCGAAATGAAACGGACCTTTTCAGGTGTGTGTGTTGTCTCTGGCCGAGCTGCGCTGTTGGAACAGGAAGGAGCGGACACTCTGCAGCTCTTTTCCTCGTCCTCGTCTTTCTCTTCATGAGTGTCTCTCTGGTGCGGTCTCTTCATCGGTCTGCTTCTCTCCTCAGGAGCGCTGCCAGGCGTCGATTCTTCCCTGAACTGCAGCGTGTACGGATAGAGCCGATTGACCATGTAGAGCTTCTGCCCGGGTTTAAAGGTCACCTGGTTGCAGAGGTGAAGGAAACGCTGTTGGAACGCTGCTACAGCCAGCGACCTGTACAACAGTCTCAATTACTGACAAACATCACGGACAGAGTGTGGTCACGTCAGTCACGTCAGGATGTGTAACACGCGTGTGCTTTACCTTATTGCCTTTGCCCACGACCGCATCGTCCACGCTTGTAGGATTGCTACCTAACTGCAAAGTGACGCACTGATGAGCACTCCAGCATTCTGGCTCAGACGTTTGATGGAAATATTTCACTGGTGCTTAAGAAAACATCTCCATCACCTTACCTGCTTCACAGTGACGAATCCTCGGTTACAGTCCGCTCTCAGCTCAACTGTGAAGTTCAGAAGGGTGTTATGATTAGCAATGTTTCAATACTCCAGTGCACTTTATCCAGCGACTTCAAAAAAACTAGCACAGATCTGATTTCAGCCAGAATCTGAACCTGAAAACCTGAAACAGGTTCTACAGCTCATTCGAAAACTCCGTTTGAAACCTCGCACTCAAACTCAAGCCATCTGAGGCTTAACTTCACACCGAGTGGCACATTTCTCTTTCCCCCTACAGCCCGCGTGTCTGCAGGCATCGAGTCGCTGGCTTTACCTTGCTGTCTGGAGCATTTCTGGTCTTTAATCTTCGTGTCTGGACCTCGACCCAGAGTGTGTGGGAGATAATGACGGAGCTGAATGGGTCTGTGGCTCTCCTCCTCACTAACGAGCCAACAAGTCGGCATTTCCCCTGAGAACCACAGCAACAAACCAGAACATCACAGAACCTTCCTCTGCACGTTCATCACTTTTATTACAGAATTATGATGTTAATTACACTACATGTCACTATTACACTAACTATTAATACATGATCACAATGCAAGAGATTGTTATATTTCTTTAAACACTACATGTTGATTTTTTCCCCATTTTTATAACTAATGGCAGGTTTAACAAAAGAAGTAAAAACGTCTCATTTCTCACGCATCAGGTGCAAAACTTTAAATAATGACAAAATATTAACAACATGACAATCTGACTCACAAACATCTCACAGCTGTGCAGAAATAAAATCTTACAGAAATAAAAGTGGAACTTTAACTACCCTGCTGCAAAAAACAGCAGAAACCTTCACACAAAGATCTACTGGTTTCCACCACAAATACCATTACAAACCATCAGCTAACCATTAAAACCAGCACCATCACTGGTCCTTAATGGTATCCACTAGACATAACCAACAGAAGACCCACAGGGACCATTACAGGTTCCATTAAAACCATTACAAGTTCTATGAAGATTTTTATTGTTTTTTTCAGCAGAGCTGGAGGAACAGTAACTAGCTGGATAAACCAGTAACTAGCTGGAGGAACAGTAACTAGCTGGATAAACCAGTGACTAGCTGGATAAACCAGTAACTAGCTGGATAAACCAGTGACTAGTTGTATAAACCAGTAACTAGCTGGATAAACAGTTACCTGTGTTTTGTAACTGGTTGCTCCAGTCCTCAGTTAATGTTATAAAATATTCTGTTCATCAGTTTATCACAGAAAGAAAATCTCGTTTCTTGTGAATTAATGAAAGGCTAAAGACAAAGCAACGCTGTGGAACCGGAACAAGCGCCTTCCTCTGAAAGCTCCCTGCACAGGCTCAGTGAAGCGCCTCAGACGCGCTGTAGTGAACTCAGTGCGCCATCTTATGGCTTTTGGGATTTAACCCGTTTGAAATGACGGCGCATGTGTGGTTCACTTCCGGTTGAGTTCAGGGTCCAGATTTCAAAATAAAAGTTGAATCTCATCCAGTGACGTTAAAGCAGTAGTATGAAACTTTGTGCTTTTTTTCACACATGAATGTTTATTTAAAATATTTATTACAGAAAAACCTCATTGGCTGTTGCTTTGTGGCTGTAGTTCTCTTGTTTCGTTTTGTTGTTTTTTTTGCTCTTGGTGCTGTTGCTGATGGCCTTTAAAATGTAGTTTAGTGGTGGAGCCGTAGAAAAGAAATATAGTTCAGCAAGTTTCATAAGAATTATTCTGCAACTTCACCAGGAGTGAGCTTATAAAAGTGGGCCTGGTTTGAAATAGCCTCGGGTTCAGTTCGTTCCACCAACAGCATGTAGGTGCAACTAATTCCCGCTAATTCCAGATCCGGCTCCGACAGCCGCAGTCAGTTCCCCATCTGATGGAGAAATGCTCCTTTAGTCTCTGCTCGCTCTGGTGGTGGAGCTTGTTTAGAAAGGAGACAGTAACTTTACCAAGATACTCTGACTGTTAGCTAAGGTCACACAGAAATTAGTAAATAATAATGAAATGTAGCTAGTGTTAGCTGCCTGGGTTTATGCCATTGGGTTGCTAGTTATGAACACAACGAGCAACATAACAGAAAAAGCAGAGAATTCCCCACTGAGGGTCTGGAACAGTTCACAGCATAACAGGACATGGCTTCGCTACAGAACTGCAGGGGTGTGTTGGAATGTCAATCACCTCTTTAACCACACCCCTTTATTTAATCGTCAAAAACTCCTATGAAACACAGTTATTGTAAGGAAAGTTATCGGGGGGATATCAAGGTCAACAGAACTTTTAAAAATGGCAGAAGACTGTTCCTGGAAATCATTTGTGGAGATGAAACTTGTATTGATGAAAAATGTATTTTTGGCTCCTGCTTCTTTGACTAACATGGGAATGGGCGGGGCTAAATACGCCACTGCAGCCAGCCAATAGGGGCCTCAGGGCCTTTCTGGCTTCACTTTTTCACCCCTGCTAGGATGTTCACTCATACAGTCATTGGTAAGAACATCTAATTAAAATGAATCAAGTAATTAAACAATTAATTAAATACAATACTATTTTAATTGGTTCTAGTCTAAACTAACATGCATCATACACACTTGATTTCCTAAGTAAAAAGTACAAATAATAGATTATGACAAAATCACAGGACTTTTTTTTGCCTTTTTTACGATGATTTTTCCTTTTTTAAGCTTTAAAGTATTTTCTTTGGTTTTTGTTGTAATAGCTCAGTTGGGAGCACATTAGCCTGAAGCTCTACACGTCTCTCGATCGAGCCCAGGTTTTGGCAATTCTGATTACTTACAAATGATATCTTCTGGCCTTTGTGATAATTGGACAGTACGTGCTAGCGCTCAGTTGGTGGAAGGAACTGGTTCAACATTCCATGGCGTCACTGGTGGCCCTGTGGGTTTTCTGTAATGTAGATAAATTCTCTCAGATGTAACCAGATTTATAAGCCAGAAGCTGTTGATCTCCTCAGATTTTCACACACAGCAGTCTCTAGAGTTTACCCAGAATGGTGTAAAAAGCAAAACCATCATGTGAGCAGAGGGTCTGCCAGCTGAAACGCCTTGTTGATGAGAGATCAGAGGAGAATGGCCAGACTGGTTTGAGCTGACAGGAAGTCTACAGTAACTCATATAATCTCTGTACAACTGTGGTGAGAAGCGTAGGCTTGTGCCAGGTGAGCTTTCACGTTCCAGGCACCTGTCAAGATGAAAATGGACCAAATTGTCTTCAAGATGAATATAGGCCAAGTCTGAAACTTTGCTTCTGGGTTTGGATTACAGTGCTTAGTGTTAGTGTTAGGGTTGGGGTTAGGATTGGGGTTGGGGTTAGGGTTAGG
Source organism: Pangasius macronema (assembly GCA_037577455.1). Taxonomy (NCBI): domain Eukaryota; kingdom Metazoa; phylum Chordata; class Actinopteri; order Siluriformes; family Pangasiidae; genus Pangasius; species Pangasius macronema. The sequence continues at coordinate 41,054 of JAKKZK010000030.1, read as the reverse complement.
GTTGGGGTTAGGGTTAGGGTTAGGGTTGGGGTTAGGGTTAGGGTTAGGGTTAGGGTTGGGGTTAGGGTTAGGGTTAGGGTTGGGGTTAGGATTGGGGTTAGGGTTAGGGTTAGGGTTAGGGTTAGGGTTGGGGTTAGGGTTAGGGTTGGGGTTGGGGTTGGGGTTAGGGTTAGGGTTAGGGTTGGGGTTAGGGTTAGGGTTAGGGTTGGGGTTAGGGTTAGGGTTAGGGTTGGGCAGTATGTGGCAATATTCAGCTGGTGAAAAAGGAGTTGTCCCTCGCAGCTCGGTTCCACGGTGTAAAGGTTAGCACTCTGGGCTTAGAATCCAGTGAGCTGAGCTCAAATCAAAGTGGAACCTGTAAAGCCTTTGTTCCAGCTTCTATACTAAAGTAGATGAAATGTCCTGCCTGAAGCTTTTTTCATATTTCCGAATGCACAATTTTTATATCCAATTTCTGGATCAAAAAGTAACACCTTCCGACAGCAAAGCCGAAATAGCTCAGTTGGGAGAGCGTTAGACTGAAGATCTAAAGGTCCCTGGTTCGATCCCGGGTTTCGGCATTGGAGTTCATTTATTTGATTACCGCTTAGTTGCTGCCCTGTGGGATGAGTGCAGCTTACCTGTTCTCAGTCAGTATAGGGCAGTAAACAGCTGGTGAAAACTAAACACTCACTCTGGCTTGGTTCCATGGAGTAATGGTTAGCACACTGGACTTTGACTCCAGTGATCTGAGTCCAAATCTCAGTGAAAGCTACAAAGCCTTTGTTCAAAGTTCCTTATTAAAGTAGATAAACTGTCTAAAAAGAAGCTCAGTTTTTAAGCTTCCAATGCAATTTTTAATGTCGCCATCTCCAACCAGGAAAAAGCCAAAGAAAACGCCCTCTCAACTTCCAGCTTGGGGTAATCTTCTCAACTACAGGTTCCACCTCGTTTACAGCTCACCATGACTGCACACAGCTTCAGACATAAACAAAGTATTGCTTTGTACCTTCAAATGTGATATACTGTATATACAAGTATTTGCTTTAGATCAGTCAACATACAGACATATTTACTTGTTATATCTAAAACATTGACTAAACAGGTCACTCTTTTTGAGGAGGAAAATGTACATTGCTTATTACAATTAGCAGGCTAGCTTGTTGCTAACAGAAGATGAACATAGAGAGCCTCCATGTCTTTTTTTCCACTTCACAATTTCCGAGGTGAAATATGAACGACCTGCAAATTACTAGAAACAAGGTAAGTGAAATGCAGTGTTAAGATATTGGGGATAACGAGCATGAATTTGCATTTTTCTTTATTGATCTTTGCATTTTTAATGAGTTTAAAGATGTAGAGATGTTCCCTAAGTAAAGTATTGGAACAGCAAGGCAATCTTTTTGATTTTGCTATACGGTGAAGACATTTGGGTTTGAGTTCAAAAGATGAATGAGACGATAAATCAGAAATCCAGTTTTCAAACCCTGATATTTATATCTAGACGTCTTAAACAACTCAGAACATGGCACCTTTTGTTTGAACCGAGCCAATTTCAGCTGACAGGTGCTTCTTGTTGTCCAGGTGAGTCCTGTTAGATTGATTGTTTAAACAATTAATAGCTGTGAATGTCTACTCTTAGTTTGAGCCTTGGGTTTCACCTGTGAAGACTGCATTTGCTGTTAAAAAAAGATAAACTAGCATGAAGACCAGGCAGCAGTCTATGGGAGAAAAGCAGAAATAAATAGATTCAAATTAAATTAAACCAAAATAAATTGTAAATATGTGAATTTATCCCTAATGAGCGAGCCAGAGCTGACGGTGGTGAGGAAAAACTCTCTGAGATGATGTGAGGAAGAAACGTTGAGAGGAACCAGACTCAGAAGGAACCCATCCTCATCTGGGTGCAACAGAGAGTGCGATTATAAATAAATCCCTTCTATAACTGTGTACTGTGAAAATTCATTACAGCCTTCATGAGTGCTTCATGAAAGCTCGTGAAAAGCTCCATGAAGAAGAACGCAGCAGTTTGGTGTCAGTGGATCATTGATGCAGTTACTGCAAGCAAATATTAAGTGTTATTTACTTTAATTTACTTTAACACTATCTGTTCCTATAATTTTGCTCACCTAAAAACTGGGAGGTCTGCTACCAAGCGTGTCGTGTTCTGAGTTGTTTAAGACGTCTAGATGTAAATATCAGGAATTGAAAGCTGCAGTTCTGCTCTGTCGTCTCTCCTTCTGACCTCAGACACAAATGTGTATACCCTGTACAGCAAAAAAAAAAGAATTAATCTTTGGAGGACACTGTAAATATAAAGAAATAAAAATTATAAATAATAGAAATAAAAACTATATTTATTAATACATATTACTACTGTATGTTACAATAATGTTGACAATGTTTACAGTGTTGGTGAAAAATGTAATTCGTGCTCACACTGTGTTCCTAACAGGACGGAAAATTTCCCCTACGTGACCGAACCTCACACCTCATCTGATTTTTTTCCATCAAGTGTAACACAGCGGCGATCTTTTCCTGGTCTCTGCACCTAATCTGCTCATCTGCATTTTTATCCATCAGACGTAACCGCGCTGTGATCGTGTTCTCTGTGACGCACATTATTGACTCACTGAGAAAGAACACAAGACTGCGTTATTTTTCTAGGAAATTGCATCAGTTGCTTTCGCATAGCTCACATTTTTATGAGTATTTTAGGTACATTTCTATTCTTGTTATTAATTTGTTTCTGATTTCATTTCAAAGGATGCCGATGCTAGGACTCTCTGGTTTCTCCCTTTGTAGGATTTCTCCTTCCAGATGCACCACCATGGGAACGCTGATGGTCTGTCCTGGCGCTACACTCTACGGGCAGTAGGCTCGGAGCTGAGAGGGGTGCTGTGACGGCGAGCCTGCAGCCCACTCACCACAAACACTGCACGCTCCTCAAGTCACTGCCTCACGAGTGCTGAACTGACCGCGCCATTTCACACACGGCTGGCAGCCAGTGATTGCTGTGGCAGCTCCTCACCCTCCTGGAGCTCTCAGGAGAGTGTAAAAGGGTGCAGCAGACACAGCAAGGTGAGCTAGTATTATCATCATGATATCGCTGATCCCTTCCTCTCCCTGTCTTAGAGACAGATGACAGCAAAGAAGACACGCTAGCCTTCAGTGACGTGTGACGTGTGACGTGTGACGTCACGGCTGCTGTCACCATAAAATCACTTTCTCAGGAAGAGTACCAACATGGACATCAGTTCCAGCACATTCCACCAGTTCTTTTTAGAGCAGAGAGCAGAGTTTCTCATGAAGCCTCCCATAATCAGACTTCTAACTGTCTAACCTCATGCTGTCTTCATTAAATAGACTTTCCTCCACTGCTTTGACACACATGGAATATCTCCATATCTCAGTATATCAAGCCATCTCCACTTGGGAAAAGAGCTCGCACTGAATGAGCAACAAAATGTTTAACTCTATTCAATTCAATTTTATTTGTATAGGGCTTTTAACAATGGATATGAAACATCTTTACTGAAATATATAAATTCCAGATATACATTTTAAATGTATAAATTTATCCCTAATGAGGAAGCCAGAGGCAGTGGAGGTGAGGAAAAACTCCCTGAGACGTTATGAGGAAGAAACCTTGAGAGGAACCAGACTCAGAAGGGAACCCGTCCTCATCTGGGTGAATTTCCCCAGTGTGGGATCAATAAAGTTTATCTTATCTTACCGGAGAGTGCGATTATAAATCATTCCCTTCTATAACTGTGTACTACATGGTGTACTACAGTGCAGTTGTGTAACCAGGAAATTATGAGCAATTTATGAATATGAGCAGCTGAGTCATTTCTGAATTCATTATAGTTTTACCTTGAAGTCTTTTACCTTGAAAAGTTATTAACGTTCAATGATGGAGAATCGAGTGCAAAACTGTTTGTATCAACTGCAGTCTAAAGCTATCTTCATGGTTTCTATATGGTACCATCCTCTGCAATCTCATGGAATCCAAGCAGAAGCAGGGCATCAGGATGGATCAGGCAGGTCCGGAGGATCTCTGGTATCTCAGGAGTAGCAGAGAGAGAGAGAGAGAGAGAGAGAGAAAGAGAGAGAGAGAGAGATCTTTGTTGGCAATAAATTATTGTATCTTTAGACCAACACAATGTTGATCTCATTAATGGCTTTCTGTTACCTTTCTGTAATTTTACACACACACACACACACACACACACACACACACACACACACACACACACACAGTTCAAAATGTTTCATAATTAGTTCATGCAAATAAAACAAAGGAAAGAACCGTTTCAGCTTGCACAGCCAAACTAAATAAAACCACTGTCCCTCTAAAGCAAAATTATGTGTTAAAACTTAAAAACGTCTCATTTTACTACATTTTCTTACAACCACCAGCCACGTCAGGAGCGCTGCCGGACCTCCCCTCTATATATCTATAAATATAGTCATGACAAGTAGAATACTTTTTCCTCCAAAACTTGGTAAAAAAAACAACAACCAGCAGATACCCAGATCATATATAATAAAATGTGACTCCACAGCCCTGTGGTTTATATCTGTTGCTGTCTGTCTGCATTTTTATCCTTCAGACAGCATTCTCTCTCTCTGTCTATCTGTTTATCTGCATTTTTAAACTTCATGCATAAAGCAGCCAGAACATTTTCATTGGTCTTTGTGTTTATCTGCTCATCCTTGTTTTTACCCATCAATCATAAAACCTCTTCCTGGCCTCTGTGACTCACGCTCACTTGAGGGTGCTGATGGCACTTTCAGATCCGCCCATGTCAAGGCCTGATACTGTTATCTCATCAGATACGAGATACTTCTGTGATTGCAGGAGATGTGTTTCTGAGGAGTGGTGCATGGCACTACTACTAAAATCATATGCAGTATATTTTTTATCCATATCCTTGTACATGTAACAAAAGAAAAGAAAAGAAAAGAAAAGAAACAAAAAGATGAAATCCCATGAAATTCATGAATTCTCATGTTCTCATGAAAACCTTTCCATGACAAATAATGAAAAATATCGTCAGTATTTATTACGTCATCTCTTTTGAGGTCTCTATAAACATTAGGCAACAGCTTGTCATAAACTAATTAAAAACACAGGTTTGTATTGTTAAAACTCCCACCAGAACTCTAACAGTCTAATATTCAGGATCAGCCCTGCAGCGGCACGCATGGGCTCGCGGTTCACAGAGCTGAAACAGCAGTCAGCCTTTCTGCAGAGTTTAATACAGACCCATGTCTAAAAACGGTACAGAATCGGATCGAGTGTTGACCTCGACTTCAAACCCCTCATTATATCACCCAGTGTACAGACCAGAGCTACAGACAGACAGGTGGAAGACTAGGACATGTTCATTCTTAGCAGAGAAAATCCTGTGTGAGTTCTTCATAAATCTCCTCCTTAACCTTATATAGTTTTCATATTTCAACAACAGATATATCAGTTTAATTTAATTAATCAGTTTAATAAATATTATCTTCTAAGCATGCATACACTTGAATAGTTTCTGTTATATATTCTGTTTCCTAGAATCGTCCAGTTCTACATTCAGAGTCTAGGTCATTGGTGTTAATCGATAGAATAGATAATAATAAATAAATATTCATGACTGTATTGGATTTAAACACGAAGTGGCATGGCCTCAAGCAGAAGTGTGTATGATCCCTGCCATGCTGTCCCAGTGGAAAACACCAGAAAACCCAGAAGTAGATGTGTATGAATTATGGCTCTGACAGTTCCTCAACCTCAACTACATCACTTCAGTTCATAATTTGTCTCACCTAGAGAGGTGTTTGGAACTGTGTGTGTGTTTTTTTTGTTTTTTTTAAATCCCATTCATGCAGTTATTATTCTTGTTTGTACCACACATGATATCTAGTTGGTTCTGTTTCCTAAAATAGAAAACTATTAATCTGATTTAAACCACCATGAACCTGATCAGGAAGTTTCTATGGACGAAGGAAATCTATAAATGCACCACGCTGCGCTGCGTTCACAGTGGAGAATGTGTTCCTTCTTTGTCATGTGAGCTTCATATCTAAGCTTCATCTCACGTTTACCCGTATGAAAGTATAAACTTCCTGCTTGGGTGAATTTTTGTTGTGTTCCACAGAATCTCTGTCTTGAAGCACGACTCTAATCTCAGCCTGAAGCCTCTCTTATTCATATCTGTATTTGTGCCCAAGTATGAATAAAATAAAGCTCTGTGTATGTAAGTTGTACAGAGAAATCAGGAACATTTTCCCTTTTATAGTAAACATTGGTGTGTAGTGCCTACGCTGAGTCCTGCTTTGGAGCTCTGCAGATGTTTGAATCTTATACAGTTTCACACGCATGGCTAGGCCGCTGGTTTGGGTGTAAAGCCTGCTCCTTGTGTGTCCTTGTTTGTGTTACGCAATCTGATTGAAGTTACTTTTATTTTTGTGATTAAATTAGTTCTTCGATTAAATTAGGCTCTTGTGAAAACTTGTGATATGGATGTCTCTTCTATCTCTTCTACTTTCAGTGGCATTGCACTTCTATCAGAAAACATTCAGAATACCTTAATAGCACTTATTTCTATTTAACGATCCGACCTATTCTACTGAAGTAAATACACCATATGTGCAAAAGTATGTGCACCCCTGACCATCACACCCATATGTGGTTCTTCCCCAAACTCGGAATCACACAGTTGTATAGAATGACTAAATAAAGCAAAACTTTGAGGAGATGTTCAACAAGCACATATGGGTGTGATGGTCAGGGGTGCACATACTTTTGGCCTTATAGTGTATATACCAACTTTTTTATTTTTACCATGAACACTAAAATGTCAGTTTGCTTTTCATTCATAAACATTTATTTCATAAGACAAAGGGAATATGGGGCAAACAAAAGTTCATTCTTACAAACGAATGTACTGAGGAACAGAGCTACTCTGAATGACTGAAAGTGGAGATGTGATGAACGTGCTGATTTGTCAGAAAACATCTCCACAGGTCTGATTACTAGGACTGCTGTCTTGAGTATCTTCTCAGGGTCGGTGTGATTGAGAGCATTCCCTGTGGCTTACAGGTACAAGCACAGTCAGGTACTACAAGCTGTACTGCACCATCTCAGGTACGATGGTCTGCAGATGGATGAAGCTCAGTTGAAACCAGTTTCAGCCAGTGCACTGTGCGTTTTCTCGGCCATATGGTACCAGCACAAGCCAGCCACCGAACATCTGACCGCTATAACTGCTCAACACATTCATGGTACAACACATTCATTTGCTTATTTTGAGGAGGTTCTGAAAATCGTCGCTGAAGTTCAACAGCTTTGGTGGGACGTCAGCTCAAATTCATCTCTTTACATCCAATGAAATTGAAGGGGATTCTTCTGGTCCATCATCCTTACTGTACTTATACACTAGCGTGTAATTCCTGAGTCAAAATAAATTTCTTTTTATTATAGCATTCATTAAAAAAACAGATTTAGCATTTTTTTTACTTTGTTTAGAGAAAGGTGACACTAGGGTGGGGTATCAGCGTACAGTGTGAACCACAGAACAGAAGAT
>JAKKZK010000030.1:20789-25107 GCA_037577455.1 Pangasius macronema | reverse complement strand
AAGAACAGTAGATGATCTGGACGTTTCTGATGAATACTGTGAAGTTAATTACAGCTGCCACACCATGTGGCACAATTGTATATGAATCTGAACATTTATGAGTCTCCATGCATTAGTTAATTTTTGAACTCTATCTAATTCTAAAAATGACAAACTAAATAGCCAATGCATTTGAGATCAGTGTTTATGAATAAATTAATTGATTAATAAATTATTTTTTCAGCTTGAACCAATTTACAGAAAAATCTTCAAAAACTTCCTACGGATGGTGATTAATGGTTTCAGGTGAGAAATGATATATAAAGACATTACTCTGAATAGTTGTTTATCTTTACTTTTGATGATTCAGAATTTCAACCTGTTTTTAACTACGGTTGTGTTTTAGGAATGGCTCGATTGTGACAAATTCCAGCCTTGAATTTAGTGCCAATGACAGCATCCCAACTGAGTCCACAGTAAAAGATGCCCTTGTTAATGCGACTACCGCCAACTCAAGCTTGAACATTATTCCAAATTCTGTAAATGCCACCAAGACTTTTGGTCAGTATACACTTTTAAGGATATTGGATTTTAATAACTGAGTGGTACATGTAGCTATTCTAACTCCAATTTAACCTCTCAACCAACAGATGCAAACTCCTCTTCACCAAACACAACTTCATCCTCGAACACAAATACAACCACTCCTGTAGTAGCTGCAGTATTCAACTTGGTCTTTAGCATCAATGAAACCTTTGATGCAGCACTGGCCAATACCAGCTCTCCACAGTTTGTAGCAAGAGCTACAAGTATCCGTACACAGGTATTTTTTATTGATAATGCTGTCATTTGCAATTTATTTAATTCTTCTAAACAAGAGGATTTTGCCATTTGAGAAATTCTATTGCAATACAAGACAACCTTAAGAACTCTTAATTGCCTTTCTGAAGTATTATGTACAGAACATGTCTCATTTCTGCACTCGTCTGATTTTTCAGTTTCAGTTTCAGTAAGTTATATTAATATTGTTAAATCAGATTCAATTGACTTGTCATGGGGCACAATTATATAAGCACATTTGTACGCCTTGACATGTGAGTTATTTATCAGTGTGTGACACTGCTGCTGATACTCACCTGATTCATTTCTAATTTCTTTTAGGTTGAACCATTATATAAGAAAGCCTTTAAAAACTTCATCATGATGAATATTCTAAGATTCTGGTAAGAAAGAAGATATGGCTCTGAATATCTATTTGTTTGTTGATTCATGATTGAATTTTAACCTGAACTTCTACATTTGTGTCCTTTCAGGAATGGATCTATTGTGACACAAAGCACCCTATTTTTCAGTTCTAATGACCCAAATGTTACTGCGACCCAAGTGAAAAACACTCTTGTCGATGGACTTAAAAACTTGACCTTTATTGTTGATCCAAACTCCATCAACGTCACCCAGACTCTTGGTCAGTACTGCAGATCTTTACTGTGTTACTTATTACTTAGTGCTTATTAATTAGAAATAATCCTACATCATTTTAGGTTTTATATATATATATATATATATATATATATGAATTTAATCTCATGTATATGTTGATATTTTGCAGGTAATTCCATGCCACCAGTGATTGCCAGCTCACTTCCTGTGATATGGATGTCTCTTCTATCACTTCTGCTTTCAGTGGCATTGCAGTTCGAGCTCTAGACCTGATCAGAAAACATACACAATAACTTAATACCACTTATTTCTATTTAACGATCCGACCTCTTCTACTGAAGTAAATACACACAGACTGTTGTTTTTTTTTCTTTAACCAGAAACAGTAACATGTAAGTCTGCTTTTACTGAGAAATATTTAAGATAAAGGGAATATGGGGAGATACAGTTCATTCTTATAAACTACTTATATTTACATGAAAAATACAAATATCTTGAATTGCTGAAACTGGGGATTTAATGAGGGTAGTGACTTGCCTGGATATTTCTCCACATCTGAACAGTCTTAAGGATTGCTTCATTTATTACATTTAAATTAATTGGAACATTCTTTAAACACCTGTGTCGTTAACATAAATTAAAATGTTGTCAAAGTCTAGCCACTTATATGTACACTTATGTATATCTTCTGTATATCAGTGTGCAAAGACTAAATATGAAATAAACATTGCACATGTAATTTGTGTCATTTTAATGTTATTATTTGTTAAAATACAATCATCCTGAGCATACCTGGTAAAAATACCTGGGGTAATATTCATGAGGGTGACAGGCTCATGCTGATGAATCTTGTGGCCTGCTTCAGTACGAAGGAGTGTCGTGAGTTCGGAGTGCTGTAGTGTGTGCGAGGAGGTTGGAGCTCTCTAAGCTATTGGTTCCATGGTGCGACGGTTAGCCTTCAGACTCCCCGAGTCTCTGCTTCAGGCTCCATACTGTTTTAGCAAGTACAAAATTGCCTGAAATTTAGCTCATGTAGTGTTTAGTATAGCAATTCCAGCTGAGGTGAATGTGAAAGAAATTTGCAGTTTTTAGATCATAAAGTAAAACTCTTGTGCTCCTTGGCTAAAATAGCTCATTTGGGAACATGCTAAATAAACATGTTAGTAAAGAGCTGAAGGTGACTGGTTTAATCCTGGGTTTTGGCAGTGAAGGCAATGTTTCAATTACTTCTTAGTTTCTGATCTTTGTAATGCAAGTATTTGCTGATGAAACTTTACCTGGATCATTGTTTTTCATTTGTAACTAAAACCTTTATATAGTAGACATTACAGTAACCTTCTTTACTGCAGACTGAATATTAAAAGGTCCCTCGTTCAGGGAAGACCATTCTCATTCACCATGTAACAGGGAAGGATCTTATTTACATGTTATTTATCTTTAAAGGACAATAATAATAACTGTGGGAGGATTTTGGACCGGATTAGTGCAATATGGGGAATTTGAATTATTCCAGAAGTATCTTATTTTAGCCCCATCCTAATCCCTGATGTCAGTAGCATATATATATATGTTTGTATCGAGGCCTGGACTCCACAAGACCTCTGAAACTGTGCTGTGGTTTTTGGCACCAAAACATTAGCAGCAGATCCTTTAAGTCCTGTAAGTTGTGAGATGCGGCCTCCATGGATCAGACTTGTTTGCCCAGCACGTCCCACAGATGCTCGATCGGATTGAGATCTTTGGAATTTGGAGGCCAAGTCAACACCTTGAACTCTTTTTCATGCTCCTCAAACCGTTCCTGAACAGTTTTTGCAGTGTGGCAGGGAGCCCATGCTGCTGCCTCTGTGTGGATCTGCACTTGAAGAGTAAATAGCTGGTTTTATTCAAGACATCAGTCAGTTTCTATGATTCCATGTTTTCCAGCTTTTCGCTTTGACACTGTGCAGTGTTGTGTGTAGATTAACTAGAATTTTTTTTTTTAATTCCAGTGTATTTAGACCAGATAAATACCTAAAGGTTGTGTATGCATTTTGTTATCCAGTGTAGATTAATTTTTATAATTGCACCTCTTCTCCAAGAGCATCATTTGAAGGTTTAGGAATAAAGTTCAGGTTCCACCGAGATTTGAACTCGGATCGCTGGATTCAGAGTCCAGAGTGCTAACCATTACACCATGGAACCGACCTGAGAGCGGCTCGGGTCAGAGTGCACGCTGTGGTGTAGAGAACTAACCCGGAAGTAATATGCAACAGAAAGACGTCACAAACACAGTGTAAATACTAAAATATATCAGAAACCATATGATAAAAATAAAAGAATCCAAGTTAACATATAAGCGGTTTTTAATTTAAATAAGTACATAATTATCATAATTATAGATAGAATAAAATAAACATTTTTTGAATAATGAGTATATTTTAAAGACATTATTTTTTATAAAAAATTCAAGAAAGACATTTCATTATTTTTTTTATAATTATAAATTAACATAATCCAGAAAGTGTCATATTGTGTAGTTATGTAATTTTATACACACAAAAAACATAAACAAACAAATAAACAATCCCAAGCGCCGTGAAGTCAGTGTGCTGAGGTTGAATCCCAAATGGCTGTTCAGTCTGAACGCAAGTGCACTAGATAGGGCATGACGCAGGACTGTCACTCCCTACGGAGTGCACTAGTGTGAGTAATGTGGAGTGATTTGGGATCAGACCCATGTAGAGAGAGTGTCTGTCTCTCTCTCTCTCTCTCTCTCTCTCTCTCTCTCTCTCTCTCTCTCTCTCTCTCCACTTCCTTCTTCCACACCGGGAGTGATAGATAGATAGCAGATAGGTGAGTGTGAGAGCTTTATGTAAATCTACACAGGATTAAAGTAAGATTAATTAAGGCTGATTGTGTG
>JAKKZK010000030.1:3289-13289 GCA_037577455.1 Pangasius macronema | reverse complement strand
AAGGTTACAGGTGTGGTGACGGATAAGGATGGTAAAGCTCACTACGTGCTCTCGGGGACGTGGGATGAGAAGATGGAGTGTTCCCGTGTTATGCAGAGCAGTCGAGGAGGAGAGAACGGGACAGAGGGACGCCAGAAAACCGTCTACCAGACGCTCAAAGCTCGAGAACTCTGGAAGAAAACTCCTCTGCCGTAAGACCCACTCTCTCTCTCTCTCTCTCTCAATCTCTCTCTCTCTCTCTCTCTCTCTCTCTCTCTCTCTCTGTGTGTGTAATGTGAGATTCCTCCGGGCCAAACGGATGTAACGCGTCCTGTATTTCTGTGTTGTTCTCCGTAGAGATGGAGCAGAGAACATGTACTACTTCTCATCACTGGCGCTGACACTGAACGAGTCTGAGGAGGGCGTGGCCCCCACGGACAGCCGGCGACGCCCAGACCAGAGGCTGATGGAACAGGGGCTGTGGGATGAAGCCAACACTGAGAAACAGCGTCTGGAGGAGAAACAGCGCACTGTGAGACGGGAGAGAGAGAGGGAGAGAGAGGCGGCTCATCTCGCCAATACCGAAGGCGGTGAGGGTGAGACATGGGGGAGGGGAGACCCCGGGAGGGGGGGGGGCAGTGGGAGTGACACATGCAGTGATGGTGAGACACAGTCAGGGTGAGACACACACAGTGAGAGTGAGACACGCAGTGAGGGTGAGACACATACAGTGAGACATGCAGTGAGGGTGAGACACGGAGTGAGAGTGAGACACACACAGTGAGACACGCAGTGAGGGAGAGACACGCAGTGAGGGTGAGACACGCAGTGAGGGAGAGACACGCAGTGAGGGAGAGACACTCAGAGAGAGAGAGACAGACAGTCAGTCAGACACACAGAGAGATATATATATATATATATATATATATATATATATATATATATATATATATATATTTTTTTTTAGTTATGTGTCTTTCTTTTTCTGTCTTTCTTTTTTTTCTGTCTCCTGTTTCACTCTCCTGTCTGTCTCTCTCTCTGTGTCTCTTCCTCAAGCTCTCATTGAGGACTCCATAACTGACTCGCCTCTAAAAAGCAAGTACTTCCTCCATCTTTTCCCTGTCCTTCTGTCTCTGTCCCATTACACACACACACACACACACACCACTCTTTCTTCCATTCAGTCATATTCTTCCTTACCTCTTACTGCTTTTCTATTCAGTCATTTCCGTCGTATGATGGTACCTGTTAAATTTGGTCGGAGTTCATCGTGAGGGTGTGGGCGGAGTCTAGTGTTGGGTGAGTCAAGGCTTGTTTAATGTTGGTGAGTGACCCAAACAAAGTCGGGGTGCCAATACTTTAATCTTAGTGAAAAGCTAAGTGCGAAGTATGTAAGGTTAAAATTCAACCAAAACAGAAGGAGCTGTGTTTTTATTTAAATCTTTAGATCAGCATTATGGACATTAGATAGTTAAAATATTTGAAAATCATGATTTTCCCTCGTAACATTTTCAGAGAGAAGGAGATTAAGAGGAAAGAGGGATAAACTTTAACGGTCATTGATGATCACCGGAGAATGCCGCTCTATACAGAGACGTGATTCAGGGTGATTTCTAGCTCCGCCCACGTTTCTGTTCGGTTCTGTTGGACACACTGCAGGAAGGGGAACCCGCTTCAGCCAGAAGATCAAGCCGACCCATAGCCAAGTGGGAAATCGAACGCTTTACAGCTGATGGGTTCGGTAGAAAGGGATTAAAAGCAACGTTTACTTTCCCATGCCGGTCATGTGGGCCGGTATGTTCCGCAGAACATAATGTCTGTGACCTCATCCAGCTCCTCCCACCTGCGCAGGGCTGGGCGGAGTCAGGCCGCTCAGCACAGCGTGTCAGACAGTTTGGGCAGCAGATCATCAGTGAAAACGGCGGCTGTGTGGAAAGGTTTCACGCGCTCTGTGACGTTAGACGAGTGGTTTGTGAATGCCGTGTGTTTAGTCGTTTACTGCGCACGGCTACACTTTATTCCTCGTCAGGGTTGACGGGTGTGTATTTTTATTCACGGGGTCACCTCTCATCGGTCTCTTTCTTTCCTCCTTCCAGCCTTGTTGTTTTGGTTCATATTGAGAGTTTTGCGTCTCTCTGTTTTTCATCTGCTTCATGTTGACGATGGCATTGTTTCTCCGTTTCCTCGCAGCCTTTGCTGACGACACCTCCTCTGATCTCTTACTCTCAAGCAAGTATTCAGGTCCTTCATGACTGGAATCTGCAGCTCTCCTCACTTCTACTTCTGCTTCTTAAAATCTCAGTTTTCCTCATTCCCTATGTTCATTACTGCATCTTTCTTTCTTCATCTGTTCTTCTTCTTCCTGATCTCTCCATCCATCATCACGGTCCTGTCTGCAGTCGACACTCTGCACAGCTCACACTCCACCCCTTACTCACGCAAGTACCACTGTAAACACACACACACTTAAAAATGTAACATCGTTATAAGACACATCTCACCCTCACAGGAACAATCGCACACAAAACAGAGGATTAATATCGTTTAAACCCGCCTACTATCACAGGAAGTCATTTGACTGACACAGCAGCCGACCAATCACAGACTGTCTCTCCGCTCATCAGCAAAAACATGAAGTATCGCTCCTGAATAACTTAAATAAATAAATATAAAATAAATATAAATATAAAATAAATATTCCCTTGGGAACCAGTGCGTGCATGTGACCATACACTGAAGTACTGAGGGCCGATCAGTTGTTGATAGAGGCTCCCACTAACAGCACCCGAGCTTTAACCTGTACAACACACATGCACACGCACACACACGCACGCACACACGCACACACACACACGCATGTACACACACGCACGCACACACACACGCATGCACACACACACACGCACGCGCATACACATGCACACGGACGCACACACGCGCACGCACGCACACACGCATGCACACACACGGACGCACACACGCATGCACACACGCGCGCACACGCATGCACACGCACACACACGCACGCGCATACACACGCACGCACACACGGACGCACACGCATGCAGACACACGCGCACGCACGCACACACACACGGACGCACACACGCATGCACACACACGGACGCACACACGTGCACGCACACACACACACACAGACACGCAGACACACGCGCACGCACGCGCACACACAGACGCACACGCACACATCAAAAGAAAAGTAAGTATCTTCCACTTGATGCTCTGTCTTTCTCCTCTTATCTGTCTTGTTGTTTGTCCTCATTGTTTTTTGTAGTTTATTTGTAGTTTAGTTAGTGACTGTGGCATTGACGGGGCTTCTGTGGGATTTCTGATGATGCAAACTCACACATGGTTATCACAAAATCCCTCTTCATTTAGTATCTATCTATCTATCTATCTATCTATCTATCTATTTAACATACTCTTGGCAAAAGTGTGTGTTTGATTTTTACGCCATTACACGTATAAACAATAAACGAGTGTGACAGTGAGGCATTTATTTATCTGCACATGGTGATTTTCCTTTCACTCAGAACTCAGCGATTACTGAAATTCTTTACTTTTAATTTATTTTACATTTTTTTCTTAATTTCATTTAATCGATTCACTCGAATTCACTCGAATCTTATTTTGACATTTAGTGACATTCATGTAGTTGATTTCTCAATCGCAGCACGTCTGGGCCTGAAACATTGACCTGCGTACGTTTTTTTTTTTTTTGGGGAGAGAGAAACCAAAAACAATGAGCTTCGTGTGTGTGTGTGTGTGTGTGTGTGTGTGTGTGTGTGTGTGTGTGTGTTTAACCAGGTGTCCCGCAGGACAACTACAAGGCCCTTTGGTTCGAGCAGCAGGAAGACCCGAAGACGGGAGAGGCCACGCATATCTACAAGGGGGGGTACTGGGAGGCTAAAGAGCGCAGCGACTGGCACGCCTGCCCCGATATTTTCTGAGTGCCCCGTGTGTAGAGTGGACTGATCCAGCAACTACAACAAAAGGAAAAACAGTGCATCAGTTCCTTGCTGGAAAACTGGACGCTCATATGGACTTGTACATCTGTCTTTTCTCAGAAACAATAGCAAACCCCCCCCCCCCTCGCCCTCGCCCCCCCTCCTCTCGCCCTACCCAGCCCCCCCAAACAGGAAGAACCAGGGGGGCGTACGGGGCTCGTCACTCCGCCCACCGCTGTGTGACCTCCTGTTTACCTCCTCTCCTCCTCTCCTGTCCGTCAGTGTTAATGTCTCGCAAGGGTCTTCCACAGGGGCGTGGCCTGTAGGGGCGTGGTCATTAGGGGTGTGGCCTGTAGAGGCGTGACATATAGGGGTGTGGACTGAAGGGGCGTGGCCTATTTCCAGACTGATCCCAGGCAGATTACTCTTATGTGCATTAAACAACTCGAGGTTTAATGGGTCGATGTTTCTGTCTTTCACACAATCGTTTATTTAAAAAAATTTAATAAAATAAAATAAGTACTTTTCCCGAGCGCAATGGAAACGCAACTTGCACTAAACCATTACACAAGAGTTACACAACGATTAGTGCCTGTGTGGTGTCACATACACACTCCCTTCACCTTCACACTACTGAGCACATCTGTGTGTGTGTGTGTGTGTGTGTGTGAGCGCTTGCTTGAGAGGAAGGGCTCTTCACTGCAGGCACTGAGACAAAGAATTGGACAGAACTCAAGTGTGTGTGGGTGTGTGTGTGTGTGTGTGTGTGTGTGTGTGTGTGTTGGAGAGGTCGTATAAGATGGAGAGGGAACTCGTTAAATAATCGACTGGGCGTTTCCGTGTGCACGCGCGTGTGTTTCCTGAGGTTTGTCGTATGTTCTGTTGATCGGGGAAATACAAATCACATTTTATTTTCAAGTGTACTTACATCTGAACAAAATCACAATAAACTGACGAGTAATTGTGTGTATTGTGGCTTTGAGGGACGGTGTGATTACTCAGTGATCTTCGGGGTGTTGAAGGGAAACACTCGATGCTTTAATGTGTTTTTTTTCTGTTTTAGTTAAAGATATTTGTCCTTGCTTTTTGTTCTGACACGGACACTCGTACTAATTTTTAATGTCCCTTCACCATTACTTTAAATTGCAGTAGAATTGTTTGTTAAAATGTTTTTAATTTTTTTGGTGTAATCCTTTGTTTTTCAATTATTTTCCTTCTTGTATTTGAAGCAGTAAAATGTAAATTGTTGGATATTTTTCCCCTTTGTGTTTTTTTTTGCCTTTTTTCTTCTTTTTTTTTTTTTAATTTGGTTTGATCTCTGCTGTGACGGGATAGAATGAGCGTAGAAATGCTGCAGGAAGTAATAAAATCAGATAAAAAAATCCAGTTCTCCTTGTTTGTTTGTTTGTTTGTTTGTTTGTTTGCTTGCCTGTAGTGTCAGCGCTTGTGTAAATCTTTTCAGCAGTGTAACGTGCAGAAAGAAATCTTGGTTCATCTAAAGAAGAAAATACCTGACAGTTAAGCTGCAGAACACCGAAAGGAAAAATGAGCATCTTGAACTGTTTTATTCGACATGTACACGTCATCTAACACTGTTGCTAAGCAACTAGAAATGAATAAATAAATAAAAATGTGAGATAGATGCTAGCTGAAAACTGCTAACAGTTGCGTCATGTCTTTTACAGACTGAGAGTAGAGATGAGGCAGAAGTGGTGAAGCCCCAAGGCCTCCGAGCGCAGTGAGTTTGTGTCTTTGTCCAGAACATCAGATTCTTCAACACATCTGGAAAACTTTATTATTTACAGTAATTCCTGGCCTCTGTTACGCCTTCAACAGCTTCCCAAAAACACTAAAATACAAAAAACAGGAAAAAGTGGATGAAAAAGTTTAATCTGATTAAAGTCCATGTTCTTGTCAGTTTGAATTCACTGTTTATCAACACACATTTTGCTTCCTGTGATATTAATGAGAGAGAGAGTGTGTGTGTGTGTGTGTGTGTGTGTGTGTGTGTGTGAGAGAGAGAGAGAGAGAGAAATGAAACTCATCTTGTTTTATTTTCAGAGTAAAGGGTGTACAAACTTTTGCACACAATTATGTGCCTAATCGTCAGGTTTTAAATCACTGCCAAAATGTTAACGTCATAGTGTGTGTGTGTGAGTGTGTGTCTCTGTGTGTGTGAGAGTGTGTGTGTGTGTGTGTGTGTGTGTGTGTGTGTGTGTGTGAGTGTGTTATTTCTGAAAGGTTTGGGAGTGTATTCTCTCTGCACTTCTCTCTGGTTCACATTAAGTTTCAGTTTGTGTGTTCACGGCGTTTCTGTTGAAGTCCAGCCTCCTGTTTGACCTCAGTGAAGTGGTGGAGTGTGTGTGAGTCTCTCTAACACACACCGCTGAGAGAGAGACAGGAGAAAACACACAGAACATCCTGCAGCCTGAAAAGGTGTGTATGTGGATTTTTAGATGGTTGACAGGTTCATGTTCAGAGCTGTGTATCAGTGTGTAATTACAGAAGAAATGGAAAGTGTTTTTGTTCTGACTCGATAATGAAGAAGCCATAAAATTCAAATCTATAACAAAGTTTATACTAAAAATAAACAGGGTGCCTAAGGCTCTTGCACAGAACTGTATGTATATATTACACACACACACACACACACACACACACACAAGTCTCTGTTTAGATTTAAAATAGGTGAGGTGTGTATTTTCAGGCAATGGCATGAATTTTATTTTTTTAATGATTAAGTATTTTTACAGAGTTGAGATTTTACAGAGCAATCACAAACACTGCTGTAAATCTGACGTGTCCTCATGTGGAGCTTGTGTTCAGTGTGTTCAGTGTGTTCAGTGTGTAAGTGTGTCAGTGTGGTCAGTGTGTGTTCAGTGTGTGTCAGTGTGTTCAGTGTGTGTCAGTGTGTTCAGTGTGTAAGTGTGTCAGTGTGTTCAGTGTGTGTTCAGTGTGTGTCAGTGTGTGTCAGTGTGTTCAGTGTGTAAGTGTGTCAGTGTGGTCAGTGTGTGTTCAGTGTGTGTCAGTGTGTTCAGTGTGTAAGTGTGTTCAGTGTGTTCAGTGTGTTCAGTGTGTCAGTGTGTTCAGTGTGGTCAGTGTGTCAGTGTGTCAGTGTGTTCAGTGTGTAAGTGTGTCAGTGTGTTCAGTGTGTAAGTGTGTTCAGTGTGTGTTCAGTGTGTGTCAGTGTGTGTCAGTGTGTTCAGTGTGTCAGTGTGGTCAGTGTGTAAGTGTGTCAGTGTGTTCAGTGTGTTCAGTGTGTCAGTGTGTGTCAGTGTGTTCAGTGTGTCAGTGTGTCAGTGTGTTCAGTGTGTAAGTGTGTCAGTGTGTTCAGTGTGTAAGTGTGTTCAGTGTGTGTTCAGTGTGTGTCAGTGTGTTCAGTGTGGTCAGTGTGCTCAGTGTGTGTCAGTGTGTGTCAGTGTGTTCAGTGTGTGTTCAGTGTGTGTCAGTGTGTTCAGTGTGTAAGTGTGTTCAGTGTGCTCAGTGTGTGTCAGTGTGTTCAGTGTGTGTCAGTGTGTTCAGTGTGTGTCAGTGTGGTCAGTGTGCTCAGTGTGTGTCAGTGTGTTCAGTGTGTGTTCAGTGTGTGTCAGTGTGTTCAGTGTGTTCAGTGTGTTCAGTGTGCGTTATCAGGTATGAACCTGTTTGTTTCTGTTGGAGGGAAAACCTCGAGCTGCCCCTTCATGTGGAATCTGATCTAATGTGAAACACTCAGAAGCTTTGCTGAAGCCGGTGCTTTGTTTCTTCAGACAGAAGCCATGGTGCTGATCAGAACCTTGAACGAGCTCTCGCAGCTCGGCGACTCGGAGTTCAACCAGCCACGCCCTCGGCACGGACTCAATCTGTTGTACTGGTTTGCGCATGCGTACGTCAACCTCGACCCTACAGCCAGGGAGTTCGGGTTTCACCGGTTCCACAACAGGATTGATGATGATCTTCTGCCCAACCAGAACCTTCCGTATTATGAGGTGGGGAATCTTAATGCCACGGGAGCTGATAAACTGCCCAGCTACGTCAGACCACACAACAACCACTATTACGACGAGGGCAACAAGGACCGCGTCATCGTGCGCCTGAATAACGGCTGCATCGACAGGGTGTACGTGACTGAACACGTGGATCAGAAGAACTTCAGCCCCAGCCGCACCTACCGAGTCAGCCAGGGTCTTCTCAATCAGATCAGAGGGATGGAGAGAGGACAGTTCCTGAAATACATGCAGCAGAAGCAGCAGCCTCGGGCTTTTAATCAGAGCAAATACTCCAATGAGCATCACAGCCAGCAGGAAGGCGACGGCTCTGGGTCCTGGTGCACGATCCTGTAAATAATAACGATTGAGCTCAAGCCTAATCTCTGATAAACACCATGCAGCAGAGTGAAGAGCTTACACACACACACACACACACACACACACACACACACACACACACACACACACACTATTACTGTATCGTACTGATATGCATGTTTCAATACTATTACATTTACTCTCATGGTTTTTATTAAAATTATTTCCACTACTTTACTGATTTATTGGACAGAAGTCGTAACTGCAGCTTTTGTTGTATTAAATGAAATAAATAAATTCATCCAGCTTCCTTTGTTTAAATCTGTTTTTTCTCACGGACTGAAACACTTCACGCTTCCTGACATGAGGACAAAGCAGCGATAAAGTAAAAACTAAATTACAGAATATATTAAACTCTAATAATTGATTCAGTAAATTTTATTTTTAAAATTGGAGTGATTATTACATGAAATATAACTGAGTAAATTTAGCTGTTTTTTTTTTAAGAATAATATTTACTTTGTGTAAAATTTAACTATTAAAAAATCCAAATAATTAAATTATGCACAAAGACATGAGTAATATGAAATACACCCGGAAGGTGAAAGAGAACACACACACACACACACACACACACACTCCTAAATTGCTGCTTGCTGGGATGGAGATGTAGACAGAGGCAGGGGTTTTGTTTTCCTCTCACACTCCAAAGCTGAGAGTCTGGTTTCTGATTTTGGGGAAAAATGTATAATATCTTTGAATAATGTTTTATATCATATATTTTATATATGTGTTGTTGTTCCTCATAAATGACGAACGGAAAGCGTCCCACGTGTCCTGATGACTGTGCGGCTGAAACGCGCTGACGGTGCAGTGCTGCCGCCGTGTGGATGAAGGCTGAACTGCAGCGTTACAATAATCCAACCTGGAGATAAGAGCAGCATGAACCAGTTTATCTGCATCGCGCAGTGACATTATATCTCTTATCTTAGCAATGTTTCTGAGATGAAAGAAGGCGATCCTAGTAATAATAATCATCACTAGTAATAATCCCTGCTGTGTAGAGAAGCTGATGTTGCTCCAGCTCTCTTCACTTTCAGTTTCATTTCTCCTGAAATCAAACTCTGCGGAAGTTTCAGCAAAAAGAGCTGAAGACCCACACAAGAGCTCAGAAACCTGCTCCAGCCTCCTGTAAGTGTTTTAATCATTAATAACTTTATCCTGCTTTCAGTGTGACGCATTTAATATTTATTTATTTATTCATTCATTCATTTATTCATTTATTTATTTATTTGTTTGTTTGTTTGTTTGTTTGTTTGTTTGTTTGTTTATTTGTAATCGTTTAACTGTTTAATGTGTCCTGAAAATCCTGAGATTCTTTAAACAACCAGAGCTGAGTTTATTTCCAGATTTAATCATGACATTAATAATAATAATAATAATAATAATAATAGGAAGAAGAATCTTTACCTTTGAATTGAAAATGTTGTTTAATGTTTTTAATGCTCTGTGTGCGTTTATCTCACAGCACTGTTTATATTCTGCGCTCTGATTGGTCAGAAGGTGTTGATTAGTTTTCTATAACAGCGGCTCTGACAGTAGCGCAGGTTTATGTTAATGCTCTGATACGTTATCGTTTCTATAGTAACGGCTCGTTCACAGGGACGTGTACAGTGAACACTCCACATTAACGGATCTGGTGAAGTTTTCTGTAAGGAGACGTTTATGTAACGTGTATGGAAGGAGTCTCCAGTGTCAGCGCTCTGTAAC
>CM074973.1:13160312-13195032 GCA_037577455.1 Pangasius macronema | reverse complement strand
CTGGAGAAATCGAGACCAGAAGAGATAAATCGTAGTGAGCACCAAAAGGAGCTGTAAGTGCTGGGAATGCAGGCAGAGCCAGGAAATCTGCAGCCGGTTAGCAGGCACTTGCTATCAATTAGCCAAATTACATCTGTTACATCAAATTACATATACAAATTACATCTGTTCCTTTTTTTTCTTTCTTTTTTTTAACTACCATATGGCACTCTCTTATTTTTCTTCTGTGGGAGCTATAAAAGATATCAGGGTGAGGTCAGGTTGCCCCTAACCGTAAGCCTAACCCTAACCCTAGCCATAGCCCTAAAACACCTAACCTATCAGGGTGGGTTTGCTCAAGAGTTTACACTGAGCCAGATTACTAGTTCCCAATCCCTTATAGAGGTAGTCATCATCAAACCATCCACTCACTCAGTCACTCAGTCAGTCAGTGTCTAAGCAATGGGTCAAAGTTTGTATTAAAACCTGTTATTCTCCCTCCTTTCTCACTAAGCACAGCTGAAACATTTACAAATGACATCTGTTCCTTTTTTTATGTACCATATGGTACTGTGCTCTTTTTTCTTCTGTGGGAGGAGCTATAAAAGATATCAGGGTGGGGTTGCTCAAGTCACCTTACTCTGAGCCAGGTTACTAGTTCCAAATCACTTATAGAGAGAGCCATCACCCACCCACTCAGTCAGTGTTTAAGCTATCATAAAGCTGTCTGTGGGGTTGGAGTTGCTTTCCTTAGTTCTTGCTAGCCATCTCTATGGTTGCTGTCTTTGTGAAAGAAGAGGAAAAAAACAACTTCTTTCTTTCAACATTTTGAGAAAGTGCACCATTCCTGGAGGTACTGTAATACCGGGTTAATGTGTGGAGTGGATGGAGTAAGCCCCTCTTGCAGCTCTCAAAATCCATTTAATATAGAGTCCTTAAATAGAGAACGAATAACATATTGAACACATATTGAATAGACAAGAACAGAGAGGACACTTGATCGTAGCCAAAAGGCAAAGAAGCAATAACCAGCATTTTCCTCTGGCCTGAAGAACACCTCATGGTAAAGCGGTGACTCCAGGATGGTAGCCAGTCTCCACCCCCAACAGATACCAGGAAATCTCTTTTGTCACCTTGATAGCCCTAAAACACCTAACCTATCAGGGTGGGTTTGCTCAAGAGTTTACACTGAGCCAGATTACTAGTTCCCAATCCCTTATAGAGATAGTCATCATCAACCAATCTACTCACTCAGTCACTCAGTCAGACAGTGTTTAAGCAATGGGTCAAAGTTTGTATTAAAACCTGTTATTCTCCCTCCTTTCTCACTAAGCACAGCTGAAACATTAACAAATTACATCTGTTCCTTTTTTTTCTTTTAAGTAACTCTGCTCTTTTTCTGTGGGAGTTATAAAAGATATCAGGGTGGGGGTCGGGTTGTCCCAATAACCGATCCTCTAGCACTGCTTGACTGCTCCCTCCATCTGTCAATGTACAAGGAAGATTTGCATCAAGACTCTTCTCTGTTCTAGCACCAAGGTGGTGGAATGAACTTCCCCTAGACGTAGAGTCCTTGAGGAGTTTTGTTATAGGGGGTGTCTGGAATTGCACAATAGATTTTACTGTATATCACACCACTGAGGAGCCTCATATACAATCCTTTGTTAGCCCTTAAGGGTTTGATCTCTTAGATATGTGGAGAGAAAAAAATCACTCAGTTAGGCAGTACACTTGGATCAAGGTCTCTGATGGCAGAATTAGTGCATCATGGCTAGATTTAATTTATCTATTAAAACCTTTCAGTAGCAGAATTACTGTCTGTTTTACTTCTCCAGTAGGTTTTTCTGATCATCAGCTAATTTCTGTTACAGTAATCATGTCACATTTCATTGGCTCTGTACTTGTACTCTGCACAATTACAAAGTTGAATCTAATCTAATTTCTCTAGCAAACCTTATTTCTGGCAATTGAACACAACGTTACTGCTGAATGTCGTTTTTTTCTGAATAATTTGTGTTTTTTGGAACACTGAAAAACTAAACGGACAACTCTGAAGACTTGAGACAGTGGTGGGATGTTGGGAAGTTGAGCTGTTCTGTCAAAAGTACACTGCTAATTTAAGCACCAGAGTAAAGCAAACCATTAAAATCCTTGAAAGTTAGATCATCTGTATTCAGCTCAAGCTGACTGCTACACATGATCCTAGTTTATTAAGGACATTGCAACAAAATAAAAAAAAGAGATGGTGTCATACCTAAATGAAAGGGTAAAGGGAGCTGGTGAGATCTCGCTTCATAACTCCTGCAGGTATGGATGCCCCAAGTGCTGCCTTCTTTAACCTAGAACGCTCAACAGCACAACACAAACAGATGGTATGTTTTCACCTTCCTGATGGTAGAGTGTCTACCTACATAAGCATGCAGTGGATTTTTACTCTGCCCTGTACACTGCAGAGAACAGTGCCTCAGACTGCACCTCAAAACTTCTACATGGACTTCCTCAAATGGATGCTGAATTGAAAGCTGCATTAAAATCTGACATCAAACTGGAGGAACTCACCACTGCAGTGAGTCAGTTCTGCTCAGGCCAGTCACCAAGTGTTAATGGTTTACCATCAGACTTTTATAAGCAGTTCTGGAACTTTGGATAACTTGTTTCTTGTGTGTCATGTGCTAGATATCTGTAAAACCTCTGATAGGACTGTTGGCATAATCTCTCCTGAACAGGAAAAGGCATTTGACAGAGTTGACCACAAGTACCTTTTTGATGAAATGAGTGGGCTAAGCTGGCCAGTCTCAGTTTCAAGAGGAATCAGGAAAGGCTGTCCACTGTCTGGTCACCTGTACAGCTTTGCAATACAAGCACTGCTTTTCTATCTCAGAGAGAGATTATCTGGGTTTCACATACTGGGGGCTTCAGGGTCCAAAGATGGCAATTTCTGCATATGCAGATGATGTTCGCTTTTCATTACCATGGTCAAGACATCAAAAACCTTATCTAAAGCACTTCAGTGTACCATAACACTTCATCCACTAAGGTAAATTGGGATAAAAGTGAGGCTTTATGGTCTGGTCAGGCACAGCAGGGCTATCTTCCACAGCTACCCAAAAATCTGAAGTGGGGCAGAAATGGGTTAAAAGTGCTGTGTGTCTTTTTAGGAAAGGATGAATTTAAGAAACAGAACTGGGAGGGTATAGTGAAGAGAGTGTGCACCAAATTGTCTAGATGGAAATGGTTACTGCCCCAGATGTCCTAGATCGGGACTGTTTACTTGCCAATAATTTGGTTGCTTCCACCATGTGGCACAGACTCAGTGTGCTACAACCACCTGCAGGAATTGTAGGAAGACGTACAGAGGCTGTAGTTGAGTTTCTTCTGGTCAGGCAAGCACAGGAGGAAAGCTCTCTGTACACTCTGTTAAGGTGNGGTGGGAGTTCCTGCAAGCAGGTGGACTGAGTTTTTTGTTAATGAGTCTTCCCCTAAAGGCTGCTGGCGGTTCCTGTACAAGTGTCTGACTGATAAACGGACAAGCCACCTCCAGTGGAGGATAGTACATGGGACGATAGCCACAAACAGACATCGGCTACACCTCGATCCTAGTGTTGGGGAGAGTTGCCCTTTCTGCTTGGAGACTATGTCTCTCTTCTATCTCTTTTTAGAGTGCACACGGCTGAAAATCCTTTTTTCACTGTTAGAAGACTGGTTCTCAGTTCTAGGTGGCACATTCTCCTGTCAGTGTTTTATTTTTGGACCAAAATGTTCAGCAGAGAGATACATGTTCTAGTCCTGCAAAACGTTTTATCTGGAACAGCAAAATTAACAATTTGGAAAACAAGAAAGAACAAAATGTTAGGACAGGCTGCAGTGGACGTGGTAGCAATGTTTAAGGGCCTAGTGGCTGCAAGGCTTAGAGTTGAGCATGCATACTATGCTTTAGTGGGGATGTTGCCAGTGTTTATGTTTTTTTTTGGAGTCTTTTTAAAAATCTTTTCTGTTTCTGATGTTACAATATATGATGCAACGTTTAATGTTTTATGATGATATTTGACCCAACCCAATAAATGACTTTTAAAATTCAATTCTCTCTCTCTCTGTCTTGGAGAGAAATGATTCTGCATGACTCATGGACTCTAGTGGATTCATAGGCCGCTAATGTATAAGTTAAAAGTGCTGGGGAAATAATAATAATAATAATAATAATAATAATAATAATAATAATAATAATAATAAAAAGAAGAAGAATGTTGTATTAATAAACCATTAATATAACAAAAATTATGTATCTTAATATAGTAAATAATCAGAATGCTGCATTTTTAAGTTGTCATTTTGATTATGAGTGTATCATCTGTTGCTGTTAAAACTATAAACTAATTGGAATTTTGTAAAGGTAATGCACTGTCATTTTGGATTGATGCAGTCCTCCCTTCAGATTCCTGTTTCAGTTAAAATTTGCCAAAATGCTGCTAGACTAATGAATAGGATTTAATTTACATTTGTGGTCAATGACATGGTCAGCCATTAGCAGCATTGGAATTTTGTATAGCTAATGAGCTGCCATTCTAGATTGAACCGGTTCTTGCTTCGGGTAAGGACAGTCGGTGTTTCAGAGTTAATTTCTGAGGTAATTTTTTTCAATTAAATGTGTCAAAATGATGGTATATTAATTAACTGACATTAGTTTATGTACATATGTACATTAGTTTATGTTGTTTATTTTACTGTGATTCATGTTGCTGTTTAAACGATAAATGTAATAATGGCTAGCTAGCTATTCCAACTGTGTCAGAACACAGCTCTTGGAAATATTTTTTCCTGAGGTTATTTTCAGTTTAAACTCAAAAAGCATGTGGGTTAATTCATTTGAATTAGTTATAACACCCATTTTGTTGTCAATGTGATTGTTGCTGTTTATATTAAACAAATATAATGCACTGATGCCAATTTAAGTAAAGCAATATTATGGGTTTTAATGAATAAACCTGGAGACAGTTCTGACTTTGAACCTAGTTCAAATTGTTAGCTGCCACACCCCTTTTTGAGCATAGACATGAAAATGAAATATCCAACGTTCCTGATCTTTCATTGATGAACAAAAACTGTTGATAATTCTTCTGCGATTTCAGGAGATATAAGAAAGAATCCTTCTATGAGAGGCAACAGAGGGGAGTCTCCAAGATGTGGTTTCCTAATTTTTGAAGGGAACTGCTGAGGAGGCAGGAAACAAAGGCAGGCAAAGTGAAGAGCTTCTTTTGTTCTGTACACTTTTGTGTATATTTTTATTATAGTGTACTGTGTAAATATTTATAATGTTAATATTTATTAACAATGTTAATGATTTCAAAGTCTTTTGAAGTCTTTTTTCAAGTCAAACATATTTATACATACAGTATCTTTAACCTGATTCCCATCAGCCACTGCACCAAGTCACATGTCTGGTTTCACCTGTTTCCCCTTTTTGTTTAATCAGCACTAGTATATGTGTCTATAAATCCTGTTTTGTTTTTTGATCTTTATTAACTGTAAACTTGAGTCTGCATCTGCATCCACCTCAACCTGCTTTATGTGACAGAACGCAAGACCAAATAATATGGATGCAGCAGACTTTTCCAGCATCCAGGAGGCCCTTTTTGAAAATTATAGACTGAGGTGGGAACAAGAGGAGAAGGAATCCCTGATTAAAGCTACTCGGGAATGGCTCAACATGATGTACTCCCCCAGCAAATATCGGGAAGGAGGCTTCCAACAGGGCTGGAACCATCTCCCACCCTCCCTACCCTACCTTAGTCTCTCTGCCTCCTGGCTCTGCTAATGTCCCTCCACTGCCTGACTCCATTGAGGACGTCGCTCTGCCTCCCTGCCCCACTGAGGACGTAACCCTGCTGCCATTGAGGATGTCAGTCCACTGCCTGTCTCGTCTGAGTATGTTACCCCACCACTCTGCCCCACAGAAGACGCTATTGCAGGTCATGGGCTCGCCACTGATGTCTCCCTGCTATGCTTCTTTGGTCAGCTGAGGATGTCACTTTGCCTTCCTGCTCAGGCAGAGAGATGTCATTTTGCCTCCATGCTCTGCTGAAAACGTCGCTCCTTTTCTCTGCTTCGCCCCTGTGTGTCGCTCCCCCTTCTTGCTCTGCGAGGACATCGCTCCCCTCTGGCCTCGCAGAGAATGTTCTGTCAAGGATATGACTGAATTGTCTAGAGACTACAATGCATTTGCATCTGCCTCAACCTGCTTTGTATGACAGTGTGTGTGTTTCCTAACCAAAATACATAATTTTATAATAATATATACAAAAAACATAATTAATTGTCACATATGCATTCAGTGTATATATTTTTGCCAGTATTTGTATCTTAGTCCTATATATCTGTCCAATAAAATTATTAATAATTTTGCAGTGGTTATTAAAAGTTGTGTACTTTGTTTTTTATTCATTGTTACATAGAAGAACATTATATTAGATAGAGTGTGGGAAGATTCATAATGTGAACCTTGGACCGACCATTTGCCCCCAGCAAGAATGTAGTATAAACCAGCAGCCCAGAAGTGGACCACTGTCAGAAAAGTGCAGACTGCCGCTAGGCTTTGCTAACTTTGCCTCCACTGGTCATATGTTTGCTGGGCTCTCTCTCTCTCTCTCTCTCTCTCTCTCTCTCTCTCTTCACATGCACTGAATACTGAGTGAACGTGTGGGGAATCTCTGGCTCTGAGCCAACTTTCTAACTTTCTTTTTCTCTCTTTCTTTTCAAATGACAGCTCTAGGAGTAGTATCAAGCCTAGACAGTTGGAGAAGGTTTTTGGAGTGAGTGGGACGCTATGGTCTCTGAGGCTGGTGTGGAGATGCTCTCTGTATGGCATGGCGTCAGGTGTGTCCCTGAGAGTGGGGCACAGGTGGAGGATGTGCTGCCTGCAGTCGGAGATCAGGTAGGATGCAGAAGTATATACTCTGCTTCTCGCCGGAATAAAGCAGTTGTAGTTTTCTTGAAACACTAATTGAAACAAACTAACGAACTGATTGTAACGGGGAATATTAGATTTACACAATTCATGTACAACGTAGTAACAGTTCTAATAAATTTGTCTAATCTTGTCTTTAATTGGAATTGGAAATTGTCTTTAAGCAATTTCCCCCTGGGATTAATAAAGTTCTTTGAATCTTGAATCTTAATCAAACTATCCAATAAACAATCATTTCCTTTCTGTGTTTTTGGTATTCCTCTTACTTTTTTCAAATTAAGTCTTTCAAAATTATATTATTCTTATATTATAACTTCTACTGTATAATGATATTATAAAGCTGTGAGGAGTTTTCATCTCAAGAGTAAATTATGTTATATCAAGTTATTACATTATTTGTCCGCTAGATGGCAGTCAAAGACAAATGAGTCTCTCTGCAATGAATCAATCAGCTAAACTATCATGCTCAAAACTGGTTTGCATCTAGAGAACCCTTCTGGTGCTGAAAGATAAATCAACCGAAGCCATTTTGATGACAACACATTAATATTTTGATCTTGCAATTTTACTTTAAAATATCAGACACATTAGTTAGCATGTACCATAGAATGTAGAGTGTTTTATTTCTTAACCAGTTCCACTGAGTAAAAATGTAGATTCATTTTAACAGCACTTTTCCCAATTTTGTTACTACTCTGTTAGTACTGACAAAATTTAAATTGTCTGTGTAAATCTTTGGGCTTGGAGGAAAACCTTTACCTGGTATAGTGTGAATTAACATTTAAAATTAGCAGCATTTGTTTTCTGGCCTGTGAAAACAAGTGAAAATTCAAACTTATGTAACTGGGCCCTTGCAGTAGGGAGCGCCTCAGAGAAACAACAGGACTTAATTAATGTGACCACATATAAGGTGATGTGATCTACATCAGCTGTCCCCAAAAATCTTGGAGGAAGGAGAAAAATGACACACGCTTTGGCTTTTTCTTTAAAAACTGGTGTGAAATGGTCATGAATAATTTATTCTGCACATTTATGGTGCAGATATATATAAATGTACTGCTGTAAGAAGATAAGCTTAATATTAGTTCAAATCATATACAGATGTTTATAATTGAATATGATGTCCTAAATCACCAAACACATTTCAGGATACTTGTGACAGTCTTAAAATACAGGAAGGGGAGAGAGGTGATGGGATATAATGGATGCATGAAGAGACACAGGAAACACTCACAACTACGGTTAAATGAGGATTCTATGTGCATTAAATGGTGGTTTTATGAAGAATCTAATAAAGGGGACTGGGAAATAAAGAATGTTACTTTGGCCTACTACTGAGTGTTCAGAGACATTTACTTAGTGCAATGTTCTAGCCCTGTTATTGTTATTGTATTAGTAAATGAACTATAAAATATAAGGCCAACATCTTAAATATATAATCAACTTTACTTAGTCCACTGTGTTCATACAATATTAGAATACTTTGAAGATGAAGTTGGGTAAGATTATTAAAAATCCTGTTAGTGAAATGTGATTGACATATGGATAATTGTGTTACAAACAAATAATGTTTAAACACCTAATTGTACAGGGACAGACATTACAAAGTCTCAAAACAACATAACTGATAAATATTCACCTCACTTTCACAGTCTAAATTAGGACCAGTATTTATTTCCCAAGAGCTCACACTAAATATGTTAAAGGGGTAAAGCTGTATTCATTTGAAATCAACTGGCGTCCAATAAATATCTCTGACTTTGAGAAATCTCACAGCTAAAATGGCAGATCAGATCAGTTCTGCTGTCATGAAGACCAAGGAACAGCCCATGAAGCTTCAACAGGAATTTGTTAGGAGCACAAAAGCTGGAGAAGGTTATAAAAAGAACAGCAAAGCTTTTAACTTTCCTAGGAGCACTCTGACATCCATTATAACAAAGTGGAAAATATATGGCACGACCTAGACATTACCAAGACAAGAAGAGTGATCGTCAGAGACATGTCCGTGACCCTCCTGCCCATTTGTTCGTCTAGACCTTTCCTCCTACAGTCAGAGAATTCTACCACTGTCCATGGTCAAAACATACACATCATGAGTGAAACTACAAATCACTTTTGAAGCCCTTTAACTAAAGTTATGGCTCTACTTTCCTGTGATTGCTTAGGTAAAACTTGTAGTGCATCTGTGAATGTACGGCTCACTGAGTCTGGGTGCTTGGCCCCTGAAAATGCTGCGTCCAGCTTAAATTTTAAATGTTCCACTATCTATTCCTATGAAAAAGTAATTGCCTGAATTGCACTCTTGGAAGTGTGGGCTGTGTCTACTTATTGTGCACCTGGATACAGAGCTGTGCATTCTGCATATTTGATTCTATGAGTTGGTTCCCAATGTATGATCTATTTTTTTAAAGGCAAAAAATTGGAAATTAAAAATTTTGGATTTCAATTACAAAAAAGGGGATATTTGCCCTCCAAAAATCTGATCTCTTGATCTTGATTCCAAATTTTGGATCTCAAATTAAAAAAAAAAAAAAAAGGAAACAGGACCCTAATGTTCCAACATCTTGATCTTGATTCCAATTTTGGATCCCAATTCCATTGGATCTCAATTATATATGCCCCTGAATACTGTATTCCAAGATCTTGATCTGTATTGCAAAAGTCAAAAGTATTCTCCTAAGTATTAGCTACTTAGGAGAAATGTTCCTTAATTTGGAGTACACAGCCCTAACCCTAGCCCTACCCAAAATGTATATTGGCTCCTACACATTCCAATATATTAATCATGATGGCATATTTGTGCTTCACTTCTTCTAAAAATATCAATCTTGATTCCACATTTTTTATCTTGATTCTAAACACCAGTAGTTGCCCCAATACCGCCATATAAAACTTGTGCAATTCTAATTCCAAACATAGGTATAAGGTTCATTGATTTGAGACATCCAAATAAGGCCCTAATGATGGACACATGCTTGTCTTGTTGGAAAGGCATTTACACACACTTTCTGAAAAATTATCCCATAGTTCCAAAGTCAAAACAAAGTAAAACCAAAAGTATCAGACGATTGTGAAAATATTCTTCGATTTGAAATGTACAAGAACAGTTATCATCAAATTCCAAAGTCAAAGCAAAAATAACAGATGATTATGAAAATGTTTATATTATATATAAATAAATTATAGATTTATTCCTAAAGAGCAATAATGTACAAAAATGATTCCAAAAATATAAAAAAAATCAAAGACAAAACTCTTCTTCTGAAAGAATCATTGTTTTGGAATATGCACATGAGCTTCCCACCCTTTTCCAAAAACAGAATTCCCCTATTTCCAAGAAATGACTCACTGGTGGCTAGACAAGATTTGGATATTGATCAAAAACTGGGAACCAAGCTAAAGAATCCCATGAATAGTGGAGACTGCGAAGAGATAACTTGGAAATTTTCAAATGTGCCTATTCCAGCCCATTCAAAATTTTACAAATTGGGGATGCAAACTCTAAACCATAGCCCTAACCCAACCCTATGGCCCATCCTAAAAACTCAACATTGGCCTTATCTTCAAAACCCAATCCTACACTTAAAACTGAAACTAACCCTAACCTTAAAAATTAACCCAAAAACCTAACCTTTACCCTAAACCTAAAAGCTAACCCTTAATCTCAAAACTCTACCCAACACTTAACACAAAAACCAACCCTAGCCTTAAACTTAACCCTAAATCCTAACTTTAATCCAACCCTAAATCCAACCCAAAAGCACAACATTGACTGTAACCTCAAAACCCTATCCTACACTTAACCCCAACCCTGAACATTACCCTAAACTCAACTGACACTTAATCCTAAAACCAACCTTAAACCTAACCATTAAATTCTGACTTTAATCCAACCCTAAAACATGACCCCAAAACACAACATTGACCTGGACCTTTAAAACCCTACACTAAAACTACCCCAAACCTTTAAGCTTAACTCTAAAATCCTAACCCAACCCTAAAAACCAACCCAAAAAACTATACTGATCTAAACCTCAAAACCTACCCTACACTTAACCATAAAACCAACCTTAAACCTAATCATAAATCTGAACCTAAAGCCCAACCCCAATTTTAACTTACCCCTAAATTCCAAACAACACCTAAAACTAGACTTAACCCCACACTTACAAAAAAACTAACCTTAAACTTAACCCTAAATTCTAAACCTAACCCTAAGCCTAACCATAAACCCTAACCCTATCCTATCCTAACTGGTCGAGACGCCATTCCAAGATGTAATACCCCCCCCCCCCCCTTCCAAAACCTTGGGGCCCCTTACTAAATCCCACCCAGACTCTGGGCCTACTAATCTTGGCCTACAACATGGGACATGTGCTCCAGTCCTTGATCTGGGCTTGTGTGAGGACACAGATGAAGAACAGATGAGGGACACCCACTAAAATCAGCAACTTTCCAAGTTTCAACCCGCTCGCAATCCTGCAATCCTAAACTAAACCCTAGGCTAGACAAGGATCATTCTGGGATACAAGCTTAAACACCTTCAATACAATTGGAAAGTAACATGAATTCTATTAAAATTAGGTAGACCGCAGAGGATTATGGGAATAGGGTCTTTATAGAGCTTAACTTAAATAACACAAAAACATTTGCTGGGAAGAACGGCCTACACCCACCTCCTGTAGTATGTAGTGTTTGAAATTTGATAATTGACATGTTTAAAGCATTGTTGTGCCATTAGAGGCCAAGTGCAGTAAAACATAGCCTTGTGGGAGTTTTATCAAAGAAAGCAGTTCCAGCAATAAATATGCTAGGGACACAAATAATTACATAAATAAATAATTAAATAACTTAATTGGCAAACACCATCAAATTGAATATGGGAGACTGTAACAACTCACCACTGAGAGGCCCTGGTTACAATTAGTTTGGACTCTAACAGTGTGCTGTGAAGAGCAATTAACACCAAATAAGTATTATCAGGTAAATATTTACAATAAGCCCCTGCCCCCACAGTCTTTCTCGCTGTGTAAAAGTCCCACTGAAAAAGTATACACAAATGATTACAGTCTTAAAGGATCATCCTCACCAGTCTCTGTCCTATGGTGAAAGATCATCCAAAACCATCAGGTCAAATAATCCCACTGGCTGTTCCAAAAAGTAAAAAAGTAAAAATAGTCCCACCAGTATTCCTCAGCGGTGATCTCCATGGGTAAGAGTAACGCTAATTCACAAGTGTTTTGCCCTTCTCCGTTGTCTTTCTTCTGGGTCATGTTCACTTCCTTAAACAACAGCATCGGTATGTAATGATGTGGCACATTGAATCTCTATAAATTTATCCCTTATGGGCAAGCCAGAGGTGACGGTGATGAGGAAAAAATCCCTGAGACGATATGAGGAAGAAACCTTGAGAGGAACCAGGCTCAAAAGGGAACTCATCCTCATCTGGGTGACACCGGATAGTGTGATTATAAATAAATCCCTTCTAATGCCTTCTAACTGTGTACTACTTGGTTAAAAGTGTAACTGTGTAACCAAGAAATTCATTATAGTTTTCACATGAAGTCTGTTTTGTTGAAGTTATCAACTGTTTACTGATGGAGACTTGAGTGCAAAACTGTTGCAAAGCTATCATAGCAATTGCAGTCCAAAGCCATCTTCATGGTTTCTAAGTGGTACCATCCTCATGTATGTTTAAGCTGTCCATGTGGGACTCAGCAGCAGCGAGTGATTTTTAGGTGATGAGAACTCCAAGCAGAAGTAGGGCATCAGGATGGATCAGACAGGTCTGGGGATCAGAAGGGGACAGGATCACTGGTATCTCAGAGTAGCATGTGTAGCTCGACAGAGGGAGAAACACAGATTATTAGGAATGTTTACTGTCATGTAATGGTTAAGGACAATGTACATTGTGTGCAGAGTGCAGACAGGGACTCCAGCAAGACTAGCTGTGACAGCATAACTAAAAGGGAGAGCCAGAAAGTAACACAGACACTATTAAAATTTCATGACGGTTGCTTAATGCTAAAACTGTGAAGTGTGTGTTGCAATGTGATTGGCTGAGGGCCACTATGTTTTTGAAGTAACCTAGTCAACAATAAAAATCCATTCACAGATTAGCACAATTATGCTGTAAAACAGATTTTAGCTTGATTGGATTTATGGCCTGAGAAACAGTTATTTGAAACTGATCCTGCCCCCTGTTAAAATCTGTAGGATGAACTGTATTTTCTTATACAACCATTGTACTGTAGGAGTGCATCATGATTCAAACACACATGAGTAGGAGAAACATGTTGACTGGGGTTGTGAAAATAATTTGATGCAAATTTCTACATAGCTGTCTGTTTAATAATCACACTAGGATAACATTTCATGAAATGGAAATAATTTAAAACTCATTAAAACACTGGTTTGGTTAAAAAGCTGAACACACTCACTGGACTCACACAGAAGAGGCACTATTTTCTATTCTTTTTCCTATAATCATTCTATTTGAGAGTAGGTTATTGGTGTTAATTGATTCAGGTATAAAAATACACATGCACATACATATGGATAGCTTCAGTGTATATATCCATATAAACCAATTAAACTCAAATTATGTCCTGCTAAGAACAAACTTGTCCATGACTCCCATCTCTCTCTTTTCCTGGTGGTGTATACACACACACACACACACACACACACACACACACACACACACACACACACACACACACTGCCTTTCTCTGAATATGTAGTTTTGGTAGGCTATGTATTAAATGTATTAATTAGAAAAATAACTTGAAACAAACATGTCAATTTTGACCAATAAAAAGCAGAGCAAATGTCATCTTTGTATGTCAAATGGCTGAGGAGATATATGCATTTTTTAATTATGGCGCCCCCTATGGATCAACTGTTATGAAATTTGAGGCAAGGCCATAGAGTGTCCTACTGAATGTGCAAGTTTGTAGAAATTTGTATTCAGAAGATATGGCTCTTTTATTGCATACATGCAATGGCCTAATATTCATTGACCTATAGCAGCCAAATGGTTTGGACAATCAGAATTGTTTTAGTATGTTTAGTATGTAGTACTATATACTTGCTAGATTTCATATCATATTCTGATCAGATGAACTGCCTAGGACTAGTTTGAAAAAGAAGGGTTTTTTTTTAAAAAGAAAATTAAAGATGGAAGAAAGTATATGAGCCAAAGGTAATTAAACCATATGGCAAAAAGATACAGGAGGATTCAGGAATTCTGTTGAAATAACAAATTTTACTGTATTCCATACAGTTGTGAAGATTTAAATCAAAAGTATGTGTATGGGTCATTTCATTTGCCTCAGTAGGGAGTGGGATATGGGACCTAACTACCAAATTGGTGTCAATATTTCAATGATAACCCTGTCTTATATCTATTTAAGTAAATTATGCCCTGCCTCATTAGATTGACATATGGTGGCCATATTGTTTACAAATGTCGACATATGTTTGATAAATATTTAGGGTCACACTTTGCTGACTAGTTTGACATCAAAATTGTGAAGATAAAATCCTAGGACAAGTTCCCAATAGTACATTTTGCATATTATGCAAATTAGCAAAACATTTGAGTACACAGGGCTAAATGTTAAATGTTTAAGTGCAAAAACATGAATAGTGCCCCCCAGAGGCCAAGTTGAACAAGACTGTATCAATTATTAGACAGTCCTTAGAGGGACCATACATTCAAGTTTTGTGACAATAGCTCAATGCTACCAATGTCTGCTGAAATCTGATTGGCTGATGAAGGACATGTTTTTTAAGTAACTGGGTCATCATCAAAGATCCAATTGCAGATTAGCATAGAGATGCAATATAGCAAATTTTACCTTGATCGGATGTACAGTTCATGAGAAACAGTCATGTGACCTTAGCGCCACCCCTTATGCATGGCTACGCCCCAAACAGAGAGAAATGAGCAGAGGCTCACACTCTGGTAAGTAGTTTGACACCACATTTGTGAAGATGGGACAAAAATCCTAGGACAAGTTCTTGAGGCTTTTTTTTGTTTTGTTTGGGAGAAAATATTTTCACTATAGGACTTGGCTCCCTAAAGAAGAAAAATCCTAACAATTCTAACTATAAATCCTAAAAATCCTAAAAATCCTAACTATAAGCCTAGAGCCCACCACTCTGTGAATGACCTGTGCTTGGCCAACAAATTTTACTGCCACTTTGATAGACAATGGGACATACCTGATATCCCCCACCCCCCAACCAGCCATTGATCTGCAGCAGCCCCCCTCCGATGCTACACCTGGATCACCCTCCCACCTAAGTGTCGCACTCTCCCCTGCCCCTCATACCTCTCTCCATCAAAGAGGGAGATGTAAATAGACTGTTTAAACGACTGACCCCCCGCAAAGCTGCGGGCCCGGACGCTGTACCCCCCTCCATCCTGAAGCACTGTGCCAACCAGTTGTCTCCGGTGTTCAATAACATTTTTAACACCTCACTGGAGACCTGCCATATGCCAGCCTGTTTTAAAACTTCAGAGATTGTCCCAGTCCCTAAAAAGGCGGGGATCACAGGACTTAATGATTACAGACCCGTTGCCCTGACTTCTGTGGTCATGAAGTCTTTTGAGCGCCTCATCTTTTCCCACCTCAAGGACATTACAGACCCTCTTCTGGATCCCATGCAGTTTGCATACAGAGCCAACAGATCTGTAGACAACGCTGTAAACATGGCCCTCCACTTCATCCTCCAGCATCTGGACTCCCCAGGATCCTATGCCAGGTTACTGTTTGTGGACTTCAGCTCTGCCTTCAACACTATTGTCCCATCTCTTCTCCGAGACAAGCTCTCACAGCTGAACGTGCCGGACTCATTGTGCAGGTGGATCACAGACTTCCTGACAGACAGACGGCAGTTCGTGAGGCTGGGGAAGCATGTCTTGGACTCCCAGACCATCAGCACTGGATCTCTTCTGTTATTCTCCCTGTATAGCAACAGCTGCACATCTGGACACCAGTCTGTCAAACTTCTGAAGTTCGCAGATGACACCACCCTCATCGGCCTCATCTCTGATGCAGATTCTTCACTTCTGTATCCCCCTTGACTTTATATCTTTGATTCTGTGTTTGCACCTAACATCAAGACAAATTCCTAGTACTGTAGAGTGTCCTTTACTGTATCTGGCAATAAATTGTTTCTGATTCTGATTCTGATTCTAACAATTACAATAGGGTTTCAGCACCTTCGTTGCTTGGACCCCTAAATATATCTATAATGCAATAACAATAATAATTAAAGCCGCAAGCAGCATTTTCGGGGGCCAAGCACCCAGACTTGGCATACTACAATTGTTGCATAAGCAATCACAGGAAAGCAAAGCCAAAACTATAGGCAAAGGGATTCAAGAGTGATTTGTAGTTTCACTCATTTGCCAGTCCATTATGGGAGAATGGTTTTGAATATCAGAGTTCCTTTGATATTTTTTGTTCAGACTGGTCTCAAGATGATGTAAGCCAAATTTTTGATGAAGATTGGACAATATTTGGAGGAGGAGTAGCAAAAATGGCACTTAGATGGAAGCATTCTTGGCATGTTATTGTAACTTTTGGCCAGTAAGGGGCACCATCAAAAATTTGTTGCATAGCCTTGGGGCATGCTCCTGAAGATGCTTACCAAGACTTGTGTCAGTGTGCAAGGTTGTTGCTGAGACACAGCCTCACTTCTTGTTTGGCAGCTTCACCGTCAGATTTGTTGGCAAACTGTTTGGAATATTAACATTTTTTGATAACTTTTGTCCAGGTCAGTCTGAATATGATGTATGCCAAATTTGGTGTTGATTGGACTTAATTTGTAGGAAGAGTAGGAAAAAAACAGTTTTAGACACAATTCAAGATGCTCGACAGGAAGTACACTTGAATTTCAGATGTTGGTATGTGTTCGCTTCAGCATACTCCAGGGAATTATAGGAAAAAAGAACTGTGAATTAAGAACAAAGATGAAGGAAAAACTGAAAGTTGTTACAGTTCTTGACCACAAGGTGGCGCAGTCACGAAACATCTAGGGACATTCAGGGGATGGTCTTTAACCTACAGATGCATTGCTGAGATACATGCTCACATCCTGTTTTTTTGCTATCTTCTTCACTCATTACTTGAACACATTTACTCTCCGTCACATCAGCATCATCAATAAGCCATCTCCATGGAAACAGCATAGCAACAGGTTGTTCATTGCAGCCAATCAGGGCATTCAGTGCCTCTGACTGTCCTCCAATTGCTTTGGCAGATTGTGAGCTTGCCAGATGTGAATAATTCTAGAAGCATGACTGCTCATTTGTTTTATGTTATACTTGGTTGCAGAATCTCCTCCAATATTTCTCTCTCTCTCTCTCTCTCTCTCTCTCTCTCTCATATATATATATATATATATATATACATTACCCTTGGACCAAAGCTTCCCTTCTAAAGGCCTGTTAAACCTAAAGCATGCATAGTATTGCTTATTATACTTCAGTGAACCGATTAAACCCAAAGCTTTCTACAGTCAACTGATTAAACTAAAATTTTCCCCCATGATTATGTCCCGGCCCCCCATATGATTGTTTGCTGTATTGCAATCTCAGCTTAAACATGTTGACATGTTTAGATGTCCTCAGAATTAAAAAAAAAAAAAAAACTAAAAAGTCTACACTGCTTAACTGGTAAGTATTCACCCTCCTATGGTTTAGCAGTCTAAATTAGGATTAGTATTTAATATTCGAGAGCTGAGCTGAAATATGTTTGTAGGGTACACTTGTGTTCATTTTAAATCCACCTGCATCCAACTATGCTTGCACAATAAATATCTCTGACTTCGGGAGGTCTCACAGCTAAAACAGCAGACCATATCAGTCCTGCTGTCATTAAGCCCAATGAACTATGAGAAGTTGAAATTGTTAGGTGGAAAAAAATATGTTATTAATACACAGCAAAGCTTTGAATCTTCTTAGTAGCACTGTGAAATAATAATAAATATGGCACAACTGAAACACTACCAAGATCAGGCCAAAATGAGTGCTCAGGCAATAAGGGCAATTGTAAGAAACATGTCCAAGAGTCCAGCTACAACACTGAAGGTTACAGAGCTCACTGACTGAAATAGGAGAACCTGTGCAGGCCTCCGCAATATCATCAGCTCTTCACAGATCTAGCCTCTAATGGGGAGAGGCCAGAAGGAAGCCACTTACTACAATTATTTTGAGCCTTATATAATTATTGCTATATTTTCAAATGTATAAATCACATTTTGGTGTACTGTGCATCTGGCACTGTTTAGAACATAACATACAGCAATCAGTGGGGGAAAATAGCCAACAGTGTTTCAATGATTAGATAAAGAT
Source organism: Pangasius macronema (assembly GCA_037577455.1). Classification (NCBI taxonomy): domain Eukaryota; kingdom Metazoa; phylum Chordata; class Actinopteri; order Siluriformes; family Pangasiidae; genus Pangasius; species Pangasius macronema. The sequence goes on along the minus strand of CM074973.1, from coordinate 13,176,724 downwards.
CTAGCTGCAGTGCTCTCAAGGTGAACATTCACTGCAACCTTGATCACTGAGAGAGACTGAAAAATACAAAGCTAACATTTTAACTGGCATCTAGGAAACAAAACACTACTCATGTTACTCTTTTTTCTCTGAAGCAAGCAGCATATTAATCAACAATGCAGTATATCCCCAGTGGAACGGGTCACAGCTGCTGTTACTGCTGTTACTTGGTTTTAGAACTCAAAAACATTCAGCTTATGATACTCGGCCACACAATAATTCCATCAAGTCATTGTTGATTTCACCTCAAGAGCTTCAGGACCTCTTCAGTAGCCATAAATATCTAACTGATATTGCTTTTAGAGTTTACATTATATTCAGAAATTGCTTCATTATGAATAAATTCACTGTTAACATGACTTTCAATTAAATGATTTATTTTGTGTAGATGGTTTCAGTGTTTGATGTTTATTCAGTTTGTTTGCTGCAATTGTAATTGTTTATCCTTTGAAAATTGTGACAGATGAATGATTAAAATAATTATGTCCATAACTTCAGCCAGTTAACCTTACTGTGGCAAAATAGGTAGTTACACATCTTTTTCATCCAGAAAACAATGCCCAACTGTTATATCATAGCACATTTATTATGTCTTAGTATGTCTTTATTATGGCTTAGTATGTCTTAATGTAATGCATTATGCTGAGTGGAGTAAATCATATTGTTGATAAGATGGTTTAGTGTTTAGGCACATGTATGCTTTTCTTTTGTGATTTTAAAAAAAAATCTTTTCATGAGTGATACTGCATTCTTTGCCAGTTACCTCCCAGTCACATGATTTGCCTCGCAGGGTGTAGTCTCTTAGCAACCGCTCCCTCCTCTTTTACCCCTCTTGACTTTCCCCTCCCTCCCTCTGCATCTGGTTCTTTCCATCACTGGGTGCATGTGGGTGTGACGGACTGATCCGGTGCAATGGAATTATTTATAGATCTGATTGGCATCTGATTGGATGGTGTGTTTTCTAAAATAAAACCATGCCTCTTTTTGTCTAAATGTCTCTCTCACACAAATCACACTCTCCTATTTTGAGGTTCATTCAAGACAAAAGTGATGAGCAAGCAATGACAGAAGAATTTCTAGGCATACAAAGATTTTGAAGCCGTGTAATAAAAATAAATCAAAATAGCTCTGTGCAAATATCATTTGATGAGGCACTAAAGACAAATTGTTATTTTAAGTCAACAAACATCAATTACTAATAGAAGCTGTTGGAGTTCTCATTTACAGTGATCTATCTTTTGTCTCACAGAAGACAGGCTGCTATAACAGGCTATAACCTGATGTGTGTTATTATTTACTAAGGATTGACACTTTTACTCATGAGTTGGAGCTATTGCATCAAACCTGTTGGCTGGTGGATATGGGTTGACAGTGCTGACCCCTTTTAATCACAAAACTAGGACACTTCTCTTTTCCCATCCCCCTTGATCTCTGCATGAATGAATACATTTGCTATATAGGAGATGGCTGACAAACTGATAGTTTGTGCTGGAAAGCTTATCCCTTCTGATGTGATGGAACAAAATACTGTAATTCAAGATGGAAAGATAAATTGAGATATTTTAAGGTAATTGGGACATATTTTGTTCTCTCTCTCTCTCTCTCTCTCTCTCTCTCTCTCACACACACACACACACACACACACACACACATACACACACACACATCTTTTGTAGCATCTCCTGATTTCTACTGATGTTTCCTATAGAATGGGACAATTAGCATCCCATGGTTATCTCTGTAAGCAAGTGTGTGTGTGTGTGTGTGTGTGTGTGTGTGTGTGTGTGTGTGTGTGTGTGTGTCAGCACCACAACTATATTTGTTTGTTCCAGCCTCAAACTTTCTGCCATAGTTGTGGAGATTACTGTATAAAAATAATGGAACCGAGAGAGAGAGAGAGAGAGAGAGAGAGAGAGAGAGAGAGAGAGAGAGAGATGAAGAGAAGAATGATGAGGAATGTGGATAGCGTAGTTCGCATCATTCAGTGCTGTGGATGGCACATGCATTTCAAACCTACACATCTCAATTCAAATCTTCCTTTCATGCCTTCCCTCTTTTGCTCTATCACTGCTTTGTCACCTCCCTCACTTCCATACATCCTCCCATTTTCCTCTCCAACAAGGTCACTATCAAAGTCATCATAGCACATCATCTTTCTGCTGATTGGCTGCGACAGTCAGCTGAGGCTTAAAGAGACAGTAAGCTTTCTGCCATCTTGGCTTCTCTTCTCTTATCTTTTAAGAGATCACATAAAAACAAATACAATTCAAAATAGTTTGTAACATTTTATACATAATAAACAAACTGTCATAGAATACTATCTGAATTTGAGGACGAGATTATTTGGAGATTATCATGGGACTAGTGTATTCATTCCTATGGAAGCCACATGTACTGTATATAGATCTTGCAAGGAAGGATTACGCGTACATTGGTGTGGAAAAGAGAGGGGGGGTGGACAAAAAAGAGAAGGAGCAGAGAGACTGATGTAAAACATAATAGGACAGAAAAATTATGTGAAAAACAAACCTATCTCTGGAAGATCTAGAGAATCTGCAACCCTTCTGGCCATGAGAGGAAAGGAATAAAGAAATACAGCCTCAGGAAGAATAAATAGATTGGAGTATAGGACAAAGATCTGATAGTGGATAGCACTGTGGTTGCACAAGATCAATAACTCTGGCAGAGAAATGGAAGCTTGTGTTATTGGATCCTAATGGTGTAGCCTCAGATTCAGTGAATGGCTAGAGAGGGCAGTACTGGGGAAGATAGCAGAAAGTTAATCCCTGTGACATACACAAATGCGTGCACACACAGCACTAATAATAATTCTTTATACTTTAAACTCTACTAACTGCATACATTTCTTATTAGTTTCAGTGTAGTTACTGAATGACTGATAGTAATTACTGAATAATATACTTTAAGATAACTAACTGTACAATATGCAGGGACATTAAGCAGTTGCTACTCAACAACTCCTTTCTCCACATGAGATTTTCAAAAATAAATAAAAAAAAAATGTCAACAGAGCTCTGGGCTCACATTTATTTTCACAACAGTGATTCCAAGGAGAAAGGAGCTGGGACTGGGGGTACCCATAAAAATCTCTGCTCATTCCACCCTGGTCCAATGTGGAGGCTATCTCTCACAGTCCCAGAAAGCACAGGTGCACCAATGTGCTTTCAGCTCTACCCAGTCACACAAACATTATAGCACATAACACAACGCCACATTGAGACTCCCCAGGTGTGGCGGTACGCGTCCGCCCCTATTGTTTATCCAAACACAAAAAATATGTAGTTCAGGATGAACTCAAGGCTATGTTCGACATGGGCGTAGTCAAGGAGTCTGACAGTGGTTGGAGCAGCCCGGTGGTCTTGATGCACCTCGTGCATCAAACATCAGTGTGAATTGACTTAATCCCTAATAATTGATACTACTAGCATAGTGTTCATGACATAAAGGTCATACCCTGGGTCCGTGATCCAGAAGATCCTGGACGTGTCCATGGTATTCTCAGTGGGAGAGATTGGATGGTGTTAAATGCACTCAAGAAATCAAAGAAAGTGATTCTCACTGTGGTGTTTTAGTCCAGATGGGAGTCGACCTTTTGCAGTATGCCTGATCTATGACTGCATCATCCACGCCTACCTGTGGCTGGTAGGCAAACTGCAGGAGATCCTGAAAAAGAGAAAAGATCCAGAAAAGAGCCGACCAGAGGTCTGAGATGGAACAGAACTAGTCTCTTCAGTACCTTTATGACACGTGATATAAGGGCTACTGGTCTGTAATCATTCTGGCAGTTGGGAGTTTTCTTCTTCAGAACAGGAATCAACCACATAAATGGCTGCCTAACACCCCCAGGGACAAGGGTCAGGTCCACCACTGATCCACTCAAACTCCAGTCCAGTCATTACAATGCTCTCACTCATCTGAACACTAACACACCTGCTTCCTATTTTTAAGCAATCAAACAGTGTTTTTGAGGGCATGTTTACATTAAGTTCTCATAATGTGATTGCCTGTTTTGGTCTACATCTTATCTTGACAATTTGGATGTTTATTAAAACATTTTTCTTGTAACTACATCAACCTGCCTTCCAAAGTCATGACATCTGTAAAGTGTAAGATCAGGGAGGCCATAAGTACATAAATATAAGTTCACCACTAACAGAAACACAAAAATAATAAATGAATTTTTTATCTACAGATTCTACTGTACTTGTAATACTTTTACGTTAAGCATATTAAGGAAATTCTGTATATTATTTGGAGGGTAAATCATGGTTGCACCATGATTTAAGATCATGGTCAATTAATGTTGATGAAAAAGTCATAATGTTTTTATAAACATAATATGGGTAAGCCATATTCCGCATGTTTAAACAATTGCCAAAGATATGCTTGATTTTTGTATATAAAAGGTTTGCCCTTTCGTAATCCTTATTCATCACTGATTCAAACACACACAATAAAGCATGCAGAAGCTACTCACTTATATAATCGATCAAGAATTACCTGTTCAGCAAGGACTGGGTTTCGCTCCTGTCAGCCAAGAAAAAGAATCTGAGACTACAATAGGTACAGGCTCAGGGCAGTTGAAAATGGAAAAAAGACTGGGTTGTATTTTTCCAATCATCAGCTGTCGAGTTTGGGTGAGTCTTTGCCCACTGTAGCCTCAGATTCCTGTTGTAGGCTGACAGGAGTGATGACCTATGGAGTTTTCTGCTGTTGCAGCCCATCCACCTCAAGGATTGATGTGTTGTGCATTCTGAGGTGCTGTTGTGTGTGAAAATCCCAGATGACAGAATTTTGTCTGATGTTTGATATAAACAAAGCTGAAGCTCTTGACCTGTATGTGCATTATTTTATGCATTGTGTTGCTGCCAGATAATTGGCTGTTTGTAAAATTGCATGATAATTTTAAAAAATCAGAATGATAAATACAATCTAAAAATTCATGTCTCAAAAATACAGATTTGCAGGGAAAAGTGATCTGTTGCAATTGCGTCCACAAAAGTACTCATCATAGAAGTCATCATCATGACTGTATGGTAGTGGCACTCATGGATAACCAGATAAAATATGAATAGGCTGTTTATTCACTAACCCTATATATATATATATTGAGCTACAGTATGTTGTAATTACAGCTATTTTACTGAATATTCTCTCAGCAGTGCTTTTTGCACAAATGCACATGTACTTTGTTGTAAGTTTGTGAGTTTGGGTTCTTCTTTTCTGTAACAGGTCACACAGTCTCTTTTTCTTGGGTCCAGGAGGTGCATATCCACTGCTTCTTCTGCTACAGCTTTGTTACAGTCCATGACTGCTGCATCCCCAATGTGGCCCCTATACCTTGGATCAAGGAAAGTACCTTTCTCTGGAGCTTGTTGGGCTGTACTTTTCATCGTGCTGTGAGCGTGGTATCCTTGGCATCTGGAGATAGGACTTCTCCCTTTATAAGTTCCAGCACAGGCTTCACAGAAGACAGAGTTACACAGTATTCCCCTGACAGGACATCAGTAAAATCAGACAATGGTTTCAGTGCTGCATTGACTGATTCCAAAATAGATGTATCCTGCCAGGCCGGGTTGAGGTACCTTTGTTTTCTGTCATCAGTCAGAGTTCGTCTTATGCAGGCAGCTGTTCTCGCACCCTGTCCACGATTTTTTTGCTTGGTACCCTAAGGAAGACCTCCTACTCAAAAGAACACATCAATTTATCTATTTGTTCATTATATCATTATTACATGGCAGCAAATTAATGCTTATAAATAAATTATTTTAACAAAAACCAACCAAACAAACTAATATATAGATAAATAAAATTAGTACAGATTAAGTCTGTTGTTTTCCATTTAGAATGCTAATGTTCATAATATGTCCATAAATTAACAAATGGTTACATAAATAACTCCCCAGGACTAGACTTTGTTGAGAGTGATTAGTCTCAGTCTGTGTCTTTTTCTGGTTTGTCTTCTTTTTCCAGCTAACGTTGAAAATGCTGACCAAACCCCTACACAGTCCGAGAGCACAGGCTGTCCATTCCTTCTCACTTGCTAAGACTGTGAAGGCCAAAATAAAGATTATGACCAAAGAATTTAGCCATGGCCAGATGAGTTTGCCTATTACAGCTACAATATTAGAGCCATTATCTGTGGTTATGCAGGCCACTTTCTACTCATCTAATGCCCAATCTGGCAAAGCAGACAGAAGACATTCAGCAAGTGTATCAGCTATGTGGTTTTCTGCTATATATCTTGTTTCTAAAAATTTTGAGTGTAGAGTCCATTCAGTGGTAATGTAATGTATTGTTAAGCTCATGTATGAGGTCATAGCTGAGCTTGACCAGAGGTCTGTAGTGGCTGAGTAAAAGTCTATATTTTTTTTACATCCATAAGAATGTCCTTCACTTGGTTATATAAGTTAGGAATTACAGTTTTGTAACCCTAGGAATTACATTCTTCCTGGCAATTCATATTACTTTTTTTTTACATATTAGTTCTGCAGCATTTCTTTAAATGCTGGTTTTTCTATTGTACTGAATGGTAGCATTTCTTTGGCTATAAACTCTCTCACACTGTCAGTTAACGTGAGCCATCTGGTACTCACACGTTGATATTTAGATACTCACCTGAAAGCCTCTATAATATCCAGCTGTCTTAAAGAAACGGTGGATGCATCACCTTTGACTGCCACCGTTTTATTGCAGATCCAACACATCGCCTCTTCTAAGTTATTGGCCTCTCCTTTTTCATTTGGCTTGAAACCAAAATGTAACCATTTTATGGCTTTGCAACTAGGTCTTTGGGGGGACTTTGGGTAGGGCTTGAGTGCGCTACATATGTGAGGTCATGATCACAATCTGACAACATTGCTATTACTGCTTGGCTTTGAAATGAGCAGATGGAAAAGCCCGATTAGGTCCAGAAGGAAACTGCATTAGTGGTGCAGAACATGAGGAACTGCAATATACCTTGGTTTACTGATTCCAGGAGAAGTAGCCAAAACAAAGTATTAGTAGCCTAATATTTCCATTACTTACAAAAATTTTCCTACTTTGCTACTACTTTCCTTTACTGTACTCGTCGGTTTGCCCTTCATCCATCTCTCTGTCTCATTTTCCCAGTATATTACTGTCTGCCTCATGATTAGGGAGCAAGGGTACTTAGCTCCTGTTACCATGGTGACCTCAGGGACTGTGTGTGTGTGTGTGTGTGTGTGTGTGTGTGTGTGTGTGTGTGTGTGTGTGTGTGTGAGCGAGCAAGAGATAGAAAGAGAGAGAGAGCAAGAGAGAGAGAGAGAGAGAGAATTAATAATGGTAGAATGGTAGGGAGAACAAAGATATTGAATCTTGAATGTTGTCAGCCATTTTGTTCTCTAAAAACTCTATTTATAGAGTTATTAATAGAATAGGCTGAAAAATAGAATAGCTTTGGTTAACACGTGTGCGTAAAGTCATATGATACTACATTACAGAGAATAATAAATTCCAAGTAAGTGTCCTGTTCATCATTACCCCACCAATAGCAACATGTGCCACAGAGGTATAGGATCCATAGATTCATGCTGTTTTCGACAATATCTGTTCCTTCCATCTGTATTCTGTGTCAGAAATCATGATTCTGTAAACTAGGTAGTAATTTTATGTCTCTGTTCAGTTTCAGTGACCACATGCCCACTGTAGCACCATCATCCTACATGATCTCCTACTGCTGCAAAACATTCAGTGTTCATTGTGTTGCTCATTGTACATGACCTTCTGTAACTAGTGCTAATTTAGCTTTTATGGCCTTTCTAATAGCTTTAAAAAAATCCTGCCTCTCTTTATTCTCCACCTTTAACAATTCAAGTCAATTCAGTTTTATTTGTATAGCACTTTTAACAATGGACATTGTCACAAAGCAGCTTTACAGAAATAAATGGATTANTGATATGAGGAAGAAACCTTGAGAGGAACCAGGCTCAAAAGGGAACCCATCCTCATCTGGGTGCAACGGAGAGTGCGATTATAAATAATCCCTTCTATTATTGTGCGCTATAAGGACAAATAGTGCAATTGAGCAACCAATAAATTCACCACAGTTTCTGCAAGAAGGCTTGTAATAAGGCAAAATCCAGCAACAAATTTCTTATATAGAATATTAGGAAATATGATGCTGTATGAAGTGCCATAGCTCAGTACCTAGTAGTTAGTAGCTAGTAATTTCTAGCCAACATATTTGTTTCAATAACAATGTAAATATGCTCATACTAAAATCTGGCAAGCAGTCAGCCATGTTAGAATATCCAGGCCTGGAGTGGAGGGTAATGCTGCAGCAATCATGAAGAAAGTGCCACAAGTGAAAATAAAAAAAGGTAAAATGATGCAAAATACAAGTAACAAATTGCATGTGAATTAGAATTTGGCAACTTTAAAGAAACTTTGCTACAACATGGTTAGTATCTACTTGCAATGTCACAAAGATGTGTTGCGACACCGTGATTAGTACTGACTCGTTTCATGTGATTACTGACTCACAATGTTGCAAAGTTTCTTTGCTTTAACCTATCTATGAATTTCACTTTTTTGGTTATTCATTTATTCTTTTCATTCATTTCCCTTGTGGGGGATGCAGTGACAACAGGCTGAGAAGGTCAGACCAGACTATTCTATACCACAGATTCCACAGAGCAAACTGAGTTAAATTTCTGGTGTTGATGTGAAGTTTCAGTGTGACTCAAGCTCGAGTTAATTATACTATGGATTTAGCGTAATCTGTATAAATCCACATCCAGTCAACAAAGTGTTGGTGTCAAAACAGAGTGGTAGATCAGTTCACTTCAAATAAACGCTGACAGAGTTGTCATTACATTCTCTAATTACCACTGAGGGTGTTATCCGTGTGATTAACCCCACCCCAACTCCATATCAAATTTTAGCGGAGAGAGATATTTCGTTTGAGCTCTGTTTTTTGCAGTGTGTTAGTAAGTAAGTTAAATCATATTACTTCCAAGTATTAATGTTGTATGTCAATGCAGATAATATTTTTGTAGTTGATACTGGGTTTATTGTTGGTGTATTTGATACCTATTCAGTCAGCGTAGAGCCTAATGTGCAGTAAACATAGTGGTCATGTTAGTTAGCTAACTAGTAACATAGAATTAGCATCACTTATTTATTTGTTTATCAATACTGTTTTATTGAATACTGTCCATAAATGTATTTTAGTGACTAATACATAGCTAAAATTTACTTCATGGTTAATGGCACTATCTAGCTAGATAGCATACTTTCAAAGCAATGTAATTGTTCCTATATAACCATAGTCTCGGAGCAATAGAGGTGGGAGAGTCGCTATTTAAGATGGCTTGGACTCGAGCCTTTGCTGGTAGTTTAGCTATCTTCATGCTGGCCAGTACTCAGTGTTCTCAAGACAATTGGCATCCATGAAAAATGAATGGACATTGTATGGGACTAAGCAGAGCTAGTGTGTAATCCAAAGATCGTCGCTTCCTTCTGGCAGCTCAATGTGGTAAGCAGATTATATCATATGAACTCCTCGTTAAAATATTCTGCCTCTGTGTCCTATTTTAATGAGTACATATACATCAGTAAAATTCTCTTTCAGATATGCAGGAAATGTTGGCTAGTGTCAAATTTAGAGCACAGACATATGTCAGAAATATATTCCACAGATTGGTTAGTGGTATTGTTGGTGGTAACTATTTGCCATCATTGCAGTCTCCATTTTTATAGATATTGTGTAGGAATGGTAATTACTGTGTATGTGGTAGTTTCACATAAACAAGTAGAAATCACAATAGTCTGTCTACACACAGATGTATAAGTATTTTATTGTCTTAAATGTTTGATTCTCCTAGTAACAGAGAAATATAGTCTGCAGTCTGAAAGTCTGAGTGAGGGTCAGCTCGTTTTAACCAAAGTGGACAGAGCTCAGTTTATGAATCCAGCCCAGCTCAGTTTATGAATCAGGATGAAGTAAGACAGGTAAAGTTTGAGTAGTTCTTTTCAAATTGAGATAGTATTGCTAAATATTTTCCGAATAAATCATTGACCGTGTTCTAAAAGTCAAGGTTATCCCTATCAAAAGGAGGGTTATAGAAGTGAAGTGTTTTTTTCTTTATCTGAGAATGCCAAATCCTATTTGTTTTGCCACAACAAACCAAGTGGGTTACCCTTCTTATATTTGGTGATGTCACTGAAAGGGTTAAGAATCACTGGAACCTTCTTCTCCCTTTGATACCAATTGCCATCATTGTGTTTTCCTCAGGTGTAAGTGATGGCTTTGTAGGCTACATGAAACACTTGATCTCTGATCACCGTAACAACACTGTTTCCTAATAGGAAGTTGATTCCTGAGCACCACTTGATGATACTATGTCCAGGATGCATAAAAAAAATGGCCCACTTATTCATATGTGGTGGGAGCAGTTCAAGGCTAAACACAATGCTTTCAAAAAGTCAGTGAAATTTTTCCAAAAATCTAATTAAATATTTACTAGCACAGCATCAGCATCAACTGGCATTTCATTTCAAGATCTATTGTTTCAGACGATCTGACTTTGGTCTAGAATAAAACCAGTCTGTAACCTGCAAGGTGGGGACATACTTAATGATGCTACTGGTACTGAATACCAGTGACCTACTCCATGGCCTCCCCGTGTTCAAGAAAATTTGTAATATAATACATGAAGAATGTGCAACGTTCAATGTTCCAACGAGAATGATAACAGAGCTGACATAGTGCCATACTGTTACATTTTTAAAACTGCTTAATGAACGTATCTTGAATTTTTTAAGTGGTGTACATGTTTGAAAAATAACGATGTAAAACCAACTAGTGAATCATTCTTTTCCCCCCATTTTTCCGTTGAATATTGTATACTATAACATTTACACTGTGTAGTGTTCATGCAGTAGCTCCTGTAGAGTTACAAACTAGCACTGAAAGTCATATGTAACACTGCACACCAGTGTTCAGAAACCTTAACTCTGGTTAGTGTTCAATTTAATTCAATTCAATTCAATTTTATTTGTATAGTGCTTTTAACAATGGACATTGTCACAAAGCAGCTATACAGAAATGAATACATTCAAATTAAGTTAAATCAAAATAAATTGTAAATGTGTGAATTTATCCCTAATGAGCGAGCCAGTGGTGACGGTGGCGAGGAAAAACTCCCTGAGACGATATGAGGAAGAAACCTTGAGAGGAACCAGGCTCAAAAGGGAACCCATCCTCATCTGGGTGTAACAGATAGTGTGATTATAAATCATTCCCTTCTATAACTGTGTACTACATGGACAAATAGTGCAAATGTGTAACCAGGAAATTCATTACAGTTTTCACATAAAGTCCGGTTTGTTGAACCTATCCACTGTCCACTGATGGAGACCTGAGTGTAAAAACGGCTCGTGGCAAACGCAGACCCAAAGCCACCACAGCAATCGCAGTCCCAAGCCATTACAGTAAAGCTCCTCATATGAGATCCCGAAACCATCTCCAAAAACCCACAGGTGGAACTATCCCCAGCAATCCCAATGATCTTCAGGCCATCCATATGGGTCTTTTACTTCTTTTACTTTTTCTAATAGCTTCTAGCCCACTGCCTTTAAACACATGCATTTTCCTTCAAGCTCAAAATCAGGCAATAGAAAATGTGGACTGAAGAAGCACTTAGAGACAAAAAAATGTAAAAATGATGAATAAAAATCTAACACAATGATGTAAGAATATGAAAATGGCAAATGCTGAAAGAAATATCTAATAGTCTAGTATATTGCCAATAAATTTCTGCATGAAGAGTCCAAGGTTTAGTTATCATAATCATCATTATATACTAAAGTGAGGTCATGAAATCATACTATATCATATGATAATAACCTGCAGCATGTAGGTCATGCTGTTAATTTGCTATTTTGTCAAAAAAAAGTTGTGTGTAAATGTTTACAATAACCAAACAAAACTTTTCTGTTGAATTTATAAAAGTATGTGGATCAGCCATAAAATATAAAGTGCATTCCTGACACAGCTCGTTCCATTTAGTGAATCCTACAAAACTACATAACAGGTCAAATGCACAGAGGGCTGGAAGCACAAAATAACTACTAAACGTGAAAGAAAGGCAGAAAGGCAGAAGTGGAAGTTATTCTGACACACCTGAAAAGGTCACTATAGAGACAAATTACAGAAAAGGTGAATTTCTAAAAGTATTTTAAAAGTGTCTCTGCCGACATGCTGGAAGACAATTACAGTTTTCTCAATGTTTAGTCCCTGACCTAGTGAACTAGCATGTTTTTGATAGAGATTCCAAAGCACTATTCTACATCGCTGTGTATATAAAAATGGTAAAGTTTGTACATAAAAGTGTAGTAAAGTATGCAAATTATATGTATGCAATTATATGTAAATTATATGATTTGGAGCCAAGGTTTACATTAGTATTCTTATGCGTAAACTTACACACATTCAGGAGCACGAGTAGGATATGAATGTTCTTCAGAAATTATGGGAATACCAAATTTCTTGTGTTAATGTGCCTATGAACAATCTACAAATAAATCCATTCATATCCATCTTGATAAATGAGGCCCAATGTGCCTACAGTTTAAAGGATAAGTTGACGGATTGATTATTAATGATCAATTAATTCAAATGGCCATATTTATGTATTAATCATTGGCCTCATATGGCATTCAATAGTTTTTTCAGTGTATTTACAATAACCAGACATATTCAGCAGGACACACTGTGGTTACATCTGCCAGACAGTGGTTTTGGACTTAATACTGGCTAACTCTGCTGCCTCTGACCCTATCTGTTTGCCAATCTCACAATCTCTTTTTCCATCACTTGTGAATAAAACCTCAAGGTTAAACTTTAATACCTCTGCCAGAGGCATGGTCTCTTTCCTCACCTGAAGGGAACATTCCACTCTTTTTTTGGGAGGGAACCATGTCCTTGGACTTGGAGGCACTGACTTTTATGCTCAGTAGCAAAATGATTGAAGTGTCAGAGGTCCAACTAAGATGAATCCAAGAGAACAACATCATCTGCAAATAACAGAGATGAATAATAGAGATGTTACCTCTAGTCCCCATACTGGACTATCCTTGACTGTGTCTTGATAACCTCTCCATGAAATGTGGAGACAAGACACACCCTCGAATGACATACACCTTATAAAGTTGATTCAGCGCTAGGAATAAACAGAGACTGGGTTGCACAAATTCAATTATCTCCCACAATAAATGTTGAGGCATACGATCATATGCTTTCACAAAATCCACAAAAAACAAATAGACTAGAATTGTCTATTCCTTTCACCCCATAAACCTGTGCAAGATTAAAAAGTTGGTCCACTGTGCCATGGGACTGGGACGAACCCACAATGTTCCTCATGAATCCCAGGTTTGAATATTTCCTCTCCAGAACCTTGGCATAGACCTTTCCTTTGGGAAAAGGTCGATAATCAGAAAACACCTTTATTTTTTAAAATAGAGACCCCCATCCTGGTTTGGCAGTCCAAGGCACTACTCCAAATCACCATGCAACATTGAAGAGCCATGTTAACCACAGGACCCAAACCTTCAAAATCTCTGGCCAAATCTCAACCACCTTTGCACACTATAGAGTCAGTAAGAGTTAACCTGCTCCTCCATCTGTATTTACTACCTACGGGCCTTGCTCCAGTGATGGCATCATCTTTAGGATAATTTTTTGTATGATCTCTTCACTCATGTCTGTTTACCAAGGGTGGCCCCCCCCTGGAAAATGAAAGGCTGTGTGTGTGTGTGGGGAGAGGTGGCCTTGTATGGTGACCCATAGTCAGAATTTGTGCTCTGCATTTAACCCATCCAAGTGCGCACGCACATGCACGCACACACACACACACACACACACACACACACACACGGAGCAGCCTTTTTAGCTGCAGCACCCGGGGAGCAGTTGGGAGATCGGTGCCTTGCTCAAGGGTCTCACCTCAGTCATGGTATTGAGGGTGGCAGAGAGCGCTGGTCATTCACTCCCCCACCTACAATCCCTGCCGGACCCACGACCTTCGGGTTCACCTTCAGGTTACAAGTCCGACTCTCCAACCATTAGGCCACGACTGCCCCCTATATGTTATGCAGGTCTTGTGCACTGGCTGATTCTGTTGTTCAGTGTTTCTGTCAGGAGCAGGACTCGAACTTGGGTCTCTGGAGTGAGAGGCCAGTGCTCCACCCTTGCGCCCCACAGGCTCGAGTAACCACACTTGCATTAAACTCTCAGTGACATAGCCCTAAAGTTTACCAATACAATGGCACTTTACCATGACAATGGTACCATGGTCATCAGTATACAGAATGTTGTGGCTACAATGTGCTGTTAGCTTGCTACTGACTGACCGATTGCGGATCACTTTAGGGACAAACTTGCTGATATAAAGCACACAGTGGCAATGAATTGCAGACCAACACCAAGCTGTTTGTGGTGGCAGCCAACCAGTGAACATAATGCAACAGAAGGTCATATACTCTATTTATAATTTCTCATTCTCTGACTTATTTTGTTGCATCCTGGTATGTGTGAAGAAATGCTACAGTCATGTAAATTATAAAGGGAAGATAATGTTAGTTAACAGGGAGACAAAGTGATCAGTAAATGTGTACAGTATTAATAGCATTAAGCTATGTTCACAAACAATTTTTGGTATTGCCAGAAAATGCATTAATATTCATTGCTAGTAGGCATGTTGTAGGAGGCAATCAAAATTAGGTGGGTATGCATTTTGTGCTATGTGCACACACTGCAGAGAGCCTTGCCATGAGCTACACTTATAGATTTCAAGCACTGGAGCACACGGCTTTGAATTGCAAGCTGACAACTGCAATTAGTTTCTGCTTCATCTTCCTCAAAACCAATGTGAATGACTGAAGCATCACTATTGTCTGATGCACATATTTGCCAACATTGGTTTCACCAAGTTCAACTCTGATAACCTTTTTAACAGACAACAGAGTGTGTTATTTACAATTTAACCTGTCCTGGTGTGACAGCGATGCATTGTTCTCATTGAAATTAATGGTAGTCCTTGTAAATGTGACCTCGCGTGTTATGCAGCAGAGAAGTAAATAGTTTTGACTCTGAATGAATGCTTACTAAAGAGGTGTTAATTCATTCATTCATCTTAAGTAACCACTTTATCCTGCTCAGGGTCACAGTGGATCCTGAAACACAGAAACACTGGGCTCAGGATTGAACTCAGGACCCTGGATCTGTGAGGCAGCAATGCTACCCACTGCACTGCCTCATTATGTCTTCTGTAATAAAAAGTGCCCACTGCCATTGCTTTCTTGGCATTTTATCTAGCCTTTGTAGATAGAATTTTTATTCAAATCTAGAATAGTTTATTTTCAACTTAAAGGGTCAACTGTACATATATTTTATTATGTGTATCATATTGTCTTTCATCATCTAATATTTATCATTTATTTTGATACATGCCAAATATAATTATATAATATGGTGTGATTTGTTATGTTTATGTTGTTCTGCTTATTCATTATGAATATTCATTGCTATGGTTAAGTAGGTTATGCACTAGTTGGTGTGTTAAATTTTGATCCAGTTTTTAACTTTGCCCATCTAAGGCAGAGGTTCTCAATCTTCAGGACTTCCTTTAACTGTGTCAATTTCACAGACCCCCAGACAGAATAGATTTTAGGAGTCTCATTCAAATGTTTAAATATTAGGCTCATTATTTAAATGTGTACAATAATAACCTGGCTACTTCATGGAGCCACAGAGCTTTTTATGGATAATCTTTCAGCAGCTTTTGACATATGGAGTTTTGGATTAAACCCATTCAAAGGACCAGTCAAATATGCTAATAACTAAAACAAATAGCACTGATAATGTAGGACCATTATTTTCAGTACTGTAACAAAATTATAAAAAAAAAAAAAAAAATCATGGACACTGGTTATGCTGCACATACACTACTGTACATGTTACATGGATAACCACTGGACAGCCGTGCATCACAAATTTGCTAAATTAATAATCTCTGCTTATGTACTTTGTAATGTAGGCTAATAGATATTAAATTAAATAAACAAGAACATGTAGGCTGGTTAATTCACAAGTGAGGAGAGTGTACAGAGGAAATGGAAGGAGTACTCTGAAGAGCTGATGAATGAGGAAAATGAGAGGGAAAAAAGAGTAGAAGAGGTGACTTCAGTGGAACAGAAAGTAGATAAGATTAGAAAGGATGAAGTCAGGAAGGCTTTGAAGAAGATGAAGAGTGGAAAGGCAGTTGGTCCTGACGACATCCCGGTGGAGGTCTGGAAGTGTCTAGGAGAGGCAGCAGTGGAATTTT
>CM074973.1:13127767-13150441 GCA_037577455.1 Pangasius macronema | reverse complement strand
TAAAAATTTTTTTTTTATTTTTTTTTTAAAAAAACAAAAAATTAAAATTTTTTTAAAAAAATAAAAAATTTTTTTAATTTTGCCTTTTTTTTAAAAATTTACCACCCCCCCCCCCCCCCCCCCCATAATCTTTAAGCCCCCCCCCCGGTTTCCCATATAAGGGGGAATTCCCCCCAGTTTAAAAAACGAAATTCAGGCCCTGAAGAGATGTTCAACAAGCACATGAGGGTGTGATGGTCAGGGGTGTTTAAGCTTTTGGCTGTATGGTGTAACACTTCAGGAGCTGGACTCTGGTCACCTATGTCAGTAACACGTACGTTAACACATTAAATGGACCTTTTAATGACAATGCTGATGCCGTTGTAGGACTGCAGTCAGCTACGTGAAAAATAAATTATTGTCACTTTTATGTAGTTAAGTAGCTTATTCTGTATACAAAGAGGAATCCGAAATGACCAGACCAGTGTAGAAAGTGTGGAGCATAAAAGGAGATAGAATCAGACTTGTGAATATCAGCGCTGAATTGGTACTTGAGTATTTTTAAACACATGAATATCGGCCTGCAAAATCAGTAAGTTGCAACATATGCTAATGTCCTTCTGTCACTGATACAACGTGATCTCCTCAGTGTGATTAATAAATTCCTAAATATCCCCTCTGTCTTTCCCCCTCTCACTCTGTCTATTTCTCACTCTCGTGCCACTTTCTATATATTAGACAGAGCATAAGATGTCCATTGAAGAAGTATGCCGAAAGTTCAACACTGACATCGTGCAGGTGGGTTTTATGGATCATTTATTTATCCTTGGGCTCATTCTAGCTGCCTACTGGATGGGAGACCAAGCAAAACTTACATACATTCAACAGCAAAACAAACAAACAAACAAACAAACAAACAAAAGCCATGTGCAGTGCCTATAGTTCACAATCCTTTTCTGTTATCGATGCAAGATTGTCCATGTTCAGTGTTATGCCACGTGACCCTGGAGTGGAGCAGCAGCAGGATTTCGTAGTTCAGAGGCTTTGAGGAGCAACAGCAGTATGTGTTCTATACGAGGAAGATTGGAAACTAATGAAAACATGATCTAAAATGATCTTTTATTTTGTTTAAACAAAAGTAATGCCCTTTTATCTGCATGTCTTCCAAAAAAAAATTGGAGTTGACTTTCCACTTAAGTCATGTGCATTGACGTCACCGTAAACTAGGGGCAGGGCTTATTTGGTTGACAAGCTCTGAAAACAAATCAGTGTGCTTGATTCTCCCACACAAGAGAAAAGAGAAAAGCAGCAGGTCATGGTGGCGTAAATCAGAAAACCTGCCAGGAGTGGACTTCTGCTCTCGGAGTGCTCATCCTAGCATGTGACTGTAGTCTTCATGGCTGATGAGTGTATTTTTTATTGAGTGTATACAATACGGATAAGTCACAAAATTTCATCGAATAACTGATCTGTTTATTGGAAGCAGTGGAACCTTTGAATTTGTGTCAGTTGTCTTTTGAAACTTAATGATTAATGAGAAAATGATGCTTATATTCAAGAGAGTGTTATGAAAGATGATTAATATTATTAATTAAAGCTATGAGACAGGATGATAATTATTTTGATGCAATGTGAGAACATGTTTAGTGAATTATACATAGTGATCCAGGTCTCACACTCTCTCTCTTTCTCTCCAGGGTCTAACTAATGCTAAAGCAGCTGAGTTTCTGGCCCGGGATGGTCCAAACGCACTCACTCCTCCACCCACTACCCCAGAGTGGGTTAAGTTTTGCCGCCAGCTCTTTGGGGGCTTCTCCATCCTGCTGTGGATTGGAGCCATCCTCTGCTTCCTGGCTTATGCCATCCAGGCAGCCACAGAAGACGAACCAGCTGGAGACAACGTGAGAATGCACACAGCTTAGTTGGGGCAGGAGACAGAAGCATTTTGGAAGGCTAGAGAGGAACAGTGAAGAATAAGCGGGTTTATGGATAAGGACAAGGACTTGTTAGTGCTGGGGAGCCACTTGCTCCTGGTTCCACTGCATACTTAGGAAAAGGCAGACACGTATAAGACAAGAAAGGGTTGGAATGGGTGAACTGTCCCTCAAAATGATTCAGTTATGTTCTTATGCATTTAATCATCCTAATCTGGATTTGCTTGTCCCTTTGTCAGTTGTACCTGGGCATCGTTCTGTCTGCTGTGGTTATCATTACCGGCTGCTTCTCCTACTTCCAGGAGGCTAAGAGCTCAAAGATCATGGAGTCCTTCAAAAACATGGTGCCCCAGGTATTGCTAACCGGTCACTAATAAATGCGAAGTTACTTGTTTTTTTTTTTTTTTTCAATAAAAGTTTAATTCCATCCTCTGTGATTTACAAAAGTTCTCAAAGTTATTATATATATATACATTCAAACTGAAATTTCCGTTCTGTCTCTCTCTCTGTGTGTGTGTGTGTGTGTGTGTGTGTGTGTGTGTGTGTGTGTGTGTCATAGCAAGCATTAGTGATCCGTGAGGGTGAGAAGCTGCAGATTAATGCTGAGGAGGTGGTAGCTGGAGATTTGGTGGAGGTGAAAGGAGGAGACAGGATCCCTGCTGACCTAAGGATCATCTCTGCTCACGGTTGCAAGGTATACACACACACACACACACACACACGCACACACACTAGGAGTGTGACACAATGCCATTATCTTCTGTATCTGTTTAGTGCTCAATATACCCATATGTGTTTGATTTAAAACAGAAGTGGGTGTGGTCTATATCGTGTTCTCTGTTATTTAGGCTACACAGTTAAATACAAAGCTGGATGCAGTTGCTGGATGTGTTGCTGATGGGGTCTTTTATTTTCATTATAATGTTTTTATAATTTTCATATTACTGTTTTCTTCTGGATAGTATCGCTGTTAAACTGCCTGTAGAGATTTGTGAAGACAGTAACGCATGATATTGTTATAGGGATTTTTAACTGGCATGGTATTAATGTTTTCTGCATGTTTCAGGTTGACAACTCCTCCCTGACAGGTGAATCGGAGCCTCAGACCAGGTCACCTGACTGCACCCATGACAACCCCCTGGAGACCCGCAACATTGCCTTTTTCTCAACCAACTGTGTTGAAGGTACAGTTGTCCTGGCAACCGCCTCACTGTTCCATCTTCTGGATGCTTTCGTTCAGTCTTTTTATGCAACTCTGCTTCATGCTATGGTTTTGTTTTCATTCTGCTGTGAAATGGATGATGGAAAAAGTGTTGTCATGACAACAAGCTCTCCCATTTCCTCTACATGTTCCTCACACAGTGTCGTTTCACTGCCTTTCAAACACATTAAACCAAATTGCTGCACAATAAATGAATAAATGTGCACTGGCGTATTTATACCTCCGGGAAGGAAAGGACATGTTTAAAGGACTTGTTGGTGTCTAATTCTACTTGGTGACTAAATATTTTGAATTATTATTATTATTATTATTATTCAAATATTATTATTTGAATGATGGTGCAGATTAATTTTGATAATGACATTCTAATCAGGGAAAGGACTGAAAACTACGGATTAAAAAGATGACAGCGTCCATTTTGATAACGTTCAAATGGATTTTTAAAATCTGCCCCTCCCTCACTCATAAACTGAGCAATAGAGTGAGCATGGAGTAGCGTGAGAAGAGCTCAACTCTGGGCATGATGCCAGTCCATGGCAATGCGGCGTGTGCACACACATTCACACCTAGAGGCAAAATGTCTTAGCCAATCCACATGACACCTGCTGGCATGTTTTTGATGTGGGAGGAAGACATGGGAACCTGGAGAAAACCCCATGTGGACACAGGGACATACACAGAAACTCCACACGGACATTAGCCTTTGACCCTGACCCTAAGTTGTTTCAGCTCCAAAATGGTGTGAAACTGCATTTAAACCAATATAAATATAGCTAATTATTCCAGAATAGACTGCATGATTAGTGATTTACAGTTACCTTTACTGGTTCAACAGTTTAAGTGAACTATGAGCTGTTTGAGATGCTGCCAGTAAAACAAGCACTCTAGAGCTAAATATAAGCAAGTGCAGGATAGCTGTAGGGAGAAGAGCAACAGCTGAACACAGTAGTTCAGTAGAGTACATAGGACTACGAGGCACAATAATCAAAAATTTGTAAATCTGTCCAACAATTGTCTACAAATTATACTAATATTTGGTAAGTGAATTATAGTGATTAGAAAATAATATTAATATTACAAGGAATACTAATACTATGATTTGTGAGGTATACTTCTAGACTTTGCTCTCGAACACATGATCTACTATTTTTATGAGAGAAAATGAGAAAAATTACAACTGCATCTTATTTTTGAAAGCAGACCTGCTGGAATATCCAGTGTGTAAATTCAGCAAGGTAAACATAATCACTAACATAAAAAGGCATAAGTTTGTGTGTTCTGTTACTTTCTGTTACACAGGCACGGCGCGTGGCATTGTGGTGTGCACTGGGGATCGAACGGTCATGGGTCGCATTGCCACGCTGACCTCCGGCCTTGAGACGGGCAAGACCCCCATCGCCAAAGAGATTGAGCACTTCATCCACATCATCACGGGCGTGGCTGTTTTCCTGGGAGTCACCTTTTTCATCCTGTCCATCATCTTAGGCTACTCCTGGTTGGAGGCCGTTATCTTCCTCATTGGCATCATTGTGGCAAATGTGCCTGAAGGACTCCTAGCCACTGTCACTGTGAGAGTCTCTTAATTTTGATCTTTATTTGGATGCCTCAGACTAGGGGTGTGCAATATGTATCGTCTACAAAAATTGTACGATAATTGTAGTTTTAATGATATGTGAGTTGACACTCACTTTGCAAAAAACACAAAAAAAAAAAACACCAGAGTGTCCATGCTTTCACTGAGTGAACAAACAGCGCCAGGAGACAAAATACAGACAGCACTAGCCTCCGCGTCGTTCGATTTCATCGCTAGATGAAACACACTCGCATGCAGGTGGTTTGGCTTTGAAAAGATGGATGTTGCTCAAAAGACGGCAATCTGCAAACTATGTTGGAAATCGGTTGCCGTTAAAGATAGCTTGATGACTAACTCATTTTACCATCCGCTAACTAACCACCGCACAGAACATGAAGTATATGAAAAGCTTCGGGAGTCAGCTGTCCACGACACGCCTAAACCAGCCAAAGTACCAGCACAAACCTTAAGGCAAGAAATCAGCAGATGGCAAGACATAACAAACACCGTCACCAGTTTCATCGCAAAAGACATGGTGCCAGTTCAGGCAGCTGAGAGACATGGCTTCAGGCCATCTGTATTGTTTTTACTTGAAGACCTCTTCTCCTTAAATATTTTGTTTTCATTAATATCATCAGTAAGCACTAAGTATCCTATTAACAAGAGTGAGATATTAAAATGTAAGACTTTTACGAACACATTTTTGGAGGATGCAAAATATCGTCTACTTTATCGTTATCAACAAAATCCAAGAAAATATCGAGATATCAATTTTTGTCAGTATTGCACACCCCTACCTCACACATTTTTTGTGAATGTGAGATCCATGTTCAGCTGCTTGGTTGTTGTGTGGGTGGAAGCAACAGTACACATTGTGCTATGTACCAGAGTGTGTGCGTGTGTGCGTGTGTGCGTGCGCAGAGGTGCCAACATCTATGGTTTAGCATTTATATACTTTTTGCCCCTTGCTACAGTGATTGCCCCCCTAGTTTTCCACCTGAAAACTGCTTTTCTGTTTTTTCAGAAAAAAATAGTTAATAAATTGTACATATCCTTCACTAAAATTTAGACAATTTATGTGTAACATCTGTTACAGCTGCAGACTGGATATGAATTTAATTAATTTTGTAACAAAAGTAAGCTTATATACTCAATTGGTTACTTATAAATTCAAACATTTCTGAAGATTGCAAGTATCAGTTCTATCCCGTCTCCTAAGCTCCAGGCACGGTGAGAATCACCTGGACCTGCCAACACCTGCAGCTAGCTACACCTCTGTGGCAGAGCTCCGCTAAGCTCACTGCCAGTCCAGTTTATGGAAGTTTCTGCTGCTATACATGTGTAAATCAACCCTGAAAAACCTACCCTATGTCAGGATCAATCGTGGAGAAGGTCACAGGTCTGTGAAACTAGAAACCAATGCAACTATATGGCCTCGCCATGTGGCACCCTAAATGCCATGAACCCTAAATGAACCCCCCGTTTACACCATGAGTTGGACTCCAATAGTGACCTTCCACAACTGCATGTGAAAGACACTTTACATCTAAAACAACATCAGATCTGGGACCTGATGACAGTGTGACAGGGTACAAACTTCAGTTATGCTGTTAGGACCCAAAAATTTGGTGCTCAGTGCCTCGTACTAGTTTATAGGGACGGTGCTTCCTAGTTCAGAAGAAGGTCAGTGGTCTCTGTCTGATTCTAGATTTGAACTAGTTTCTAAAATTATGTTAAGAGTATGTTATTCTTTATGTGAAGCCACAACACTGGATCACGCCACTGGGTCCATGTGATGCATATTTTCATATTCCCATCACTCTGGAGCACAGATTCTTTTTGAAGTTTGCCTTTCATGGACCAGGCATTCCAAGTCAAAGTCCTACCCACCATGCATGCAGGTGACCCTGTCAACTCGGATGGCATAAGGGTACTGCTGTATTTGGATGAATGACTCCTATGTGTCCCCACCAAGGAGCAGACCATATGGGACAGGTTCACCATCCTTGAATACTTTATGGCACTTGGTCTCACAGTAAACTCAAAGCTCCCTATTACCAAAGCAGGCCACACAATTCCTCAGTGTGATGCTAAGCTCATTGAGCATGCTAGCCAGGGAAAGTGAATGCAGTGACTGTTGCGGTGTCACAGCGTTCTGGGTGGTGCCTCACTTATAAACCATTGTCTGATCATGCTTCCACAAGAGCCCTGTGTGAGATCACACCCTTGTACTGGAGTCTTGTAAGTGCTATTTTAGTGGTTTCGCTATCCTGACACGCTGCAGTAGCACAGGTGTTCAGCTGTAAAATGGACAGATTCGCTCATGTATCTACCTCTGCTAAAACTAGCATTGTATATGAAATCGCATACTTATGTTCTATTACTGAGTATTATCAAGTCAGGTTGCTTTTTTTTTGTCATTCTTCTATATAGTTTGTATACACTGGAACGATATGTCATTTCTACAGGATCATGGTGCAACACAGAACAGTACGGAAGACTTCTGTAAATATACAACAGTGTGAGACAAGTGCAGGACAATAAATACACAAAACAGAACAATAAATACACAGGATACTAAAAATACAGAACATGGGCTGTAAACTGCAAACTCTGGTATAGTAGCAGCAATACATTTAGTGTTCCATAAAGTGACTGATGCAGCTTTGTAAAGGTCAGGTGTGCAGTGGTATTACATCATACTGGGTTAGGTGTTTGGCTAGTCCATGTGAGCGTTGGGAGGCAGCGGGGTGTTGAGTAATCTGACTGCCTCAGGGAAGAAACCGTTGCGGAGTCTGCTGGTGGTGGCATGGACGCTCCTGTATGGACGCTCCTGTAGCTTCTGCCAGATGGCAGGAGGCTGAAGAGTCCATGGAATGGGTTAGAGGGGTCGTCTGAAACGCTTTGAGGTATTAACACCTCACACAGTGTTCAGATTGTAAAAACCTCTCATGTAGCCTGCAAATCTACTGAAAGCTCTGTTTTGCATACCAGTCTTTTGGGCTTTCTAGACTAGTTTTAGGAGAAACTGAGCACATCAGTGTATTTAACTTCACTTTGTATAAAATTGCTAAACATTTTACAGTTCATCTTTGAAAGCTGACAGACAGGAATGTTTCTGCTCTGACGTGCTGTCTAGTGAATTCCTAGTTTAGTCCTTCAGATGTACATAAATCATGAAGGTGAGTGTGTTAACAATGGCATTTATGTTACTGATGTTTCTGCATGCTCATGCAAATTAATTCATCAAGAATAAACAAGACCTTACTCCTTCACATATCATGCACATCACACCAATTTTCCTGTAACAACGCAACACTTCCCACTAGACTGGTGAGTCAGTGCAAGCAATGCTCCTCTGGGTTTTAGTAACGTTACATATACAGTCAGGTGCGTCCCTGGAGGACTTTTGGTTAGGCCATGGCACTCTCACCGATGCGGTCCGGTTTCGATTCCTGACCAGCGAACCGACCCAAGCCCCTGGGCTTTCACAAGATGTGAAACTCCCAGTGTAGGTCCCAAGCCCGGATAAAACTGGGGAGAGTTGCATTAGGAAGGGCATTGTAAAAACTGTGCCAAATCAAATATGTGGACCAGTGATCCATTGTGGCAACAACATATACAGTCAGGTCAAACCATCATAATCATAAATATTAGGATTATTTTTAATATTTTGCAGTCTGAAGTCTGGAACCCATGGACATCACCAAATGCTGAGTTTCCTCCCTGGAGATGCTTTGCCAGGTGCAAGGCAAACATTCTAATCACTAAACCACTGTGCAAAATGTGTGTAAAAAAATGAATTAAAGATGAAAGTCTACACTTTAATCACATCTTGATTGCTTTATTTCAAATCCATTGTGGCCATGTGTGTATGTTACTAAAATGTTCAAATGTTACAGTAGTCCTAAATTATAAATTTGGAATTTAAAAAATTAGGGTGGTCAAGGCTTGGGGTCATGTCTATTTGGGATCATTTGCCCAAAAAGTTAGGGAATCCGTGGTGTACAGGCATGCTGGGAGCACAATCCCTTCTGTGACATCACTCTACAAGGAGTGTCTCTTCGTCATTATTTAGAGGCAGGCTGCTTCAGAAAGACTGTGCTGCTGAGCGTTACTTCATATCTTCTCCATGTTCTACAAACATAACAGCATCTATCCAAGTGGCATGAGTGTGACATAAGGTTGGTTGGCTCCTCATGACATTGGGGCATAGGTCATCCAGGTGATTTTCACTGCCCCTGGTGTTCATAGAACCAGTTACATAGGTAACTACTGTTCACACAATACCCCCTTTATTATACATGCTGTCAGCATCATGCTGTCTTGTCCACCAGCACACGTTTTTGTTACAGAATTTTGTTTTCCCTCTCTGCCTGCTAGGATTTTCTTAGCAATGTTGGTGCCTGTGTGTGTGTGTGTGTGTGTGTGTGTGTGTGTGTGTGTGTGTGTGTGAGATACGGGTTTTCCACCCTGTTTTAATAAGCGAGTCTTTGTAGTTCTTTGGTTCCTTCTAATTCTTCCCAACAACTACTCTTTTTTTCAATTGGTTTGTAGAATCAGTGTTGTTTTTTATTCCTTGGTGTTGGTGAATGTCTATCTGTTCTAGCTGTCTATCTTCATGTGACAGTGTGTGTCTGTGACAGCTCTGTGACTCTGTTTGTCTTTTGTGGCTTTGTACCTTCTTTTCATTCCTCTCTTTCTGTACCTCTTCATGACTGTGACTCTATCGCTGTCTCTTTGTGTTTTCTCTTTCTCTTGTCCTCATTTTTCAGACTCTCACTGTTGAAGGCCTAGGCCAGTGTGAAAAGCTGAAAAAGTATTACACTGGGAGATGTAGTTTGCTTGCACTGGCTGATGGCAGTGATTTATGAGAGATTTGACACTCTTGCACTTGTGGGCTGTTGTTGTTGCTTGGCTGTGCTGTGCTGGACTCACCTGTGCTTGCTGACTGTGCTATTAATCCAGAATGTGCTTGAGCTGTAGCTGTGCTGCACCAGTGCTTTGCTGTTCAAGCTTTGCTTTTCATGGGCTTCAATCTTGAATGATCTGCAAGTGCACTGGAATGCACTGTCACTATAAAATGTCTGATGGAATTTCACTAATAATGATTTTCTTTGTTTTGTCTTTTTTTTCTCACATTTTTTACATCTTCTGTAAAATCCCAAAACCTTTTACTGCCTCTCCAACTACAACAATCTTTACTTTCTGTCTTTTCTTCTCTCGGTTTTCATCCTGTTCCTGTCTTTTCACCCCTCTGGTCCTCTCACTCTGTCCTGCTCTCTTTCTCCCTCTCTCTCTGTTCAGGTATGTCTGACCCTTACAGCTAAACGCATGGCTCGTAAGAACTGCCTGGTGAAGAACCTTGAAGCTGTTGAGACTTTGGGTTCCACTTCCACCATCTGCTCAGATAAGACTGGCACCCTGACACAGAACCGCATGACTGTGGCCCATATGTGGTTCGATAATCAGATCCATGAGGCCGACACTACTGAGGACCAGTCTGGTGAGACAAGAATTACTGAATAATACTAAATGCAAGCTATTAGGGAGCAGTTACTTTCCATTCACTTGCATTCACATCACATTCTCTACTCATATGCCCCAACATATGTTTTATATATATATATATATATATATATATATATATATAATATCTGTGATATGCAGACATATTGTTAGACTATGTTATATAGCTATGTCATGGACGTTAGGCTGGTAAGCGTTGCGAGAGTGCTCTTAGTGGTGTGTAGTCACGGGAGCTAGAGGCATCGGCCCCATGATAATTCAGGGATGGAGGTAGCGGCTCGACGTCAGAGTCTAGGGGGAAAAAAGGCATAGAACAAGCGCTGTCAGTGGCATGCCAGCAGCTGCTCCCATCTCTCTGTGCACACTGAGCTTTTATGCTCAGGAGAGAGGAAGCAGCTAAAATGATTAGTCACTTCCAGCTGTGCTGCTCATCCAGCTTCTCCCTGCAGCCATGTGCTTCTCCGTAAGGGGCGTGTGGCTGTTTTGGTGAGTGGTGCAGTGGCCCATTGTCACAATGTACAGTAGATTAATTATGGGAACATAAATGCATTTCACATCAGCAGCATTAAGGTTAGTGCTTGCAGCTGAAAAACATTATTTTAAAAAGCACTTTCATTTCAGGGACATCCTTCGATAAAACATCTGTGACATGGGTGTCACTGGCCCGTGTGGCGGCGCTCTGTAATAGGGCAGTGTTCAAGGCAGGGCAGGAGTCTCTGCCGATTCTCAAGAGGGATGTGGCTGGTGATGCCTCTGAATCAGCTCTGCTGAAGTGTATCGAGCTCTCCTGTGGCTCGGTCAAAGCCATGAGGGACAAGAACAAGAAGGTGGCTGAGATTCCCTTTAACTCGACCAACAAGTACCAGGTGAGTAATTGCTTAAGGTCCAATTATTGTAATTAGAATGAAAGATTTTTGGGATTGGGCGATTTTCAGTAAACTGGAAGCCCCAGTACTAGGTTTCCTAATAGGAAGGAAGCAGTAAACATTTGTTGTCCTCCTCTTTTCTTTAAATGAATTGCTTTATAAGAATAAATCACTTCCTGGTGAAAAATATAATACACTCATCCCAACTATTAAAATGGAAAAAGCATCTGCAGTTCTGCCTCTGTAGTGTCTCTCTGGCCCAGTGTAGTGGGCATTTTAGTGGCATGAAAGCCATAGCTAACTTATATTAGTGTTAGACTGGTAATGAGTGAAAAGGTGGAGCAATCTATGCTATGACTCTATTGACTTTAAATCTTTGGGCACTTTCCACTGTAACTTTTATGGACAATGAAATAAATTTTACAAACAGCTATTAGTGGGCTGATTTCCAATATATACACCCAAGCTAAAGAAAACGCATGGTTTTTAATACTTATTGACTTCTCTTCAATATCCCTGTAAATCTCCAGGAGCTGCATGCACATCCCGGCTTGTCAGGAATCTGGGGTCAGAGCCCAGGGTCAGCTGTGATACAGCGCCCCCTGGAGCAGAGAGGGGCAAGGGCTGGGTGTTGCTGGGGCTTGAATACCCGAGCTTCTTGCTCCTTGCCTCTCCTCCTTAATGATGACAGTTTAGACTGCGAAAAAATAATTACCACATGAAAATATCTTGAATATGGTCAGATTTATTAGTATAGTATATTATTTATAGTATTTCCTATTATAAGATTACAATAAACCAGATATAAGATTGAAAGAGTTTGAAATAGTCTTGTTTTATTGGCAGATAATTTTGCTAATTTTAAGCATTTATTCAGAGAAAGAAGCAAAATTATCTGCTAATAGAATCAGAAAATATGAAGCTTAAATGAGTAAAAATGTTTTATAATAGGTTTAATAATCTTATTTGGTTTATTGTAAACCTGACTAGATTCAAGATATTTTCACTTGGTAAGATGTCCGTTTTTGCTTTGTGTTGTTGTTGTTGTTGTTGTTGTTTAGTAGACTGTATTTACACACTCTGTAGGCTCAGCTGGTCTATTTTATTTTATTTGGATGGTCAAGTTCATGTTTAGTACTTGTCCCCAGTCCTATCACAATTTCAGACTCGGCTCACATGTACTGTACTGGTACATGTCATGAGATGCTGAAAGGCAGATAAATATATTGAGAGATAAATGTTAATAGGTTGGTTCATGACAGTCTGTTGATGGTTCATAGAGTATCTTAAGAGGACTATCCACAAGATTTCTTTACATTTCCTGTGTTTACCTCACAAACTCACAAACATTTGGAGATTAGGAAACTTGTAGAGGATGTTGTCTTTCTTAATACAGTGGTAACGTTAGATTTTTGTGTTAAAGATTTCATGTCTGATATGATGCAGTCCAGGTATTCTAAATGTTTTATATGTTTTTCCAGCTTTCAGTGCATGAGACCGAGGACACAAATGAGAACCACTACCTGCTGGTGATGAAGGGCGCACCAGAGCGTATTCTGGAACGTTGTTCCACCATCATGATGCAGGGTAAAGAGCAGCCCATGGATGAGGAGATGAAGGAGGCCTTCCAGAACGCCTATCTGGAGCTGGGAGGCCTGGGAGAGAGAGTCCTGGGTGAGTGAGAGAATATTATTGTTGAGAACACTGACATAGTGATACCAAAGCCTACAATTCGGACACAGGATACATTTTGGCTGAATCAAAGAGAGTTGGAAGAGTTTTCATCTTCAGTGATATAAAGCAGAAATCCACACTTAAGTAAAGGCATGATGGTAAGATCAGTCATTCTATTTCACCCCTTCTAACTGACAAGGACACTGAGAGTCATCTGAATCACCTTCTTGTTTGTGTGTGCACACATGCCCAGACCTTTCAACAAAGCCACAAAGTGGCGTATGACACATTATTTGCAATAAAAACCACTGACATAAAGCCATAATTTTCTAATCTAACAGTAGATAGCATAATATGAAATATTTTTAAAAGACCACACTTTCAGAACGTGGTGGGGACGCATCCTCAGTGCCTGATCGTTTACAGAACTTTATGATTAGAAAATGCTTTAATTTTCATATGCCCTGGACATAAATCCCTCCTGAACATCAAATATGTATATAAGTACATGGCCTACACATATTATCATGTTTGCTGGGGAGTTTATTAAGGGAACATCAACAGAAATATAGCTTGAAAAGCTTTTCCTATATTATGTTGTCCTGAGGTATGCAGACGTTTACACTATATTAGCTACCTATCTCAACTGCTCTTGCAGAACCTCATATTCTTGTACCAAAACACTTTGAAATACTTGCTCTAGAGAACATAAATTTTAACCTATTATTAAAACAGTTGTAACCCTGCCAAGAAATTGATGTCCTAATTTCACCCAGGGCCACAGAGAGAAAATAGTCCAAAACCGTAACATCCACAGATCTACAAGCCTTTCTAATGGACTCTGGAGAAGTGGTGCCTAGATCAACACCACGAGGAACCCTGTACAGAAAAGACATCTATAAAATGGTCCCTCTGTCTAATAAACTGAGTGCCAATCCCTTTTTATGTGTGGGAAGTTATTTAGGATATTCATTCTACAGTAAAGGGGAATACGTATTTAGACACTTTTGTTTGGAAGTTGCTCTGGATAAGGGCGTCTGCCAAATGCCCTAAATGTAAATGTAAATGTTGTTTTTTGTCATTTACTATATTTTCAGTGCATATATCTCCTTGACTTTCTACTTCTAAATACAAACAAAATGTATCTTCATAAGCATAAATAAAGATATATTTAAAAAAACAAAATTGATAGGGGAAATGTAACCTGGCACTACTGTTAGCATGCCAGGGCACAAGTGCAGGCTGACAGGTTTTTCATCATCGCGGCAATCAAAACAAAGACGAGATTCAAGAATGGGGTCGAGGTGCAGTCAAAGATCAGGTGATCAACAAACAGCATAAACTAGATCAGGCAAGAGCAAGATGAGAAAAACAGAAACAAGATCAAAAACCAGGATGACAATCAATATTCAAAAGCTTGCTAACACCTGGTGAAAATCAACACAGCACGAATACTTCGCAGAGTGAACTGAAAGGCCTTTTATTCTGTGAGGCTGCAGTAGTGCACAGGTGTGTAATCAGTAATCGGGTGAACGCGAGAGTGTGATGGCTGTGTCTTGTAGTCCTTGGTGGCCATGTTTGTAGGACACATTGTATTCTGGGAGCTGTAGTCCAATGACGATTCGGGAAAGTTCATGGAACCATCACTAATCTTCCCGGATTAGTCAATTCCTACACCTAAAGGAAAACTACTCTGCTAAAGAGAAGCACAGAGATGCACTTCTAAAGACTTTTAGACAAATCAGAACTCATTTGGAGTTGAAGATGAAATCTTTGGCAATAATTCAGCACGCCATGTTTGGAGAAAGAAAGGTTGTGCATATAATCCCAAGAACACCATATCCACAGTGAAGTGTGGAGATCGGAACATCACGGTATGGATTGCACATCACTGAAGGAAACGTGAATGGAGCGATGTACTGGCACACATTAAATGAGGATTTAATCTCATCTAGCTCAATCTAGGGAGACGATGGAGGTTTCAACAAGACAGCGACCACAAGCATGCACACCCACAATATCCGAGAACTGGTTTCGAAATAAGAAAATGAAGGCACTTGCATGGCATCTTTCCTGGCTTTATTAATGAAGGATTTTAGAATTGCA
Organism: Pangasius macronema; assembly: GCA_037577455.1. Lineage (NCBI taxonomy): Eukaryota > Metazoa > Chordata > Actinopteri > Siluriformes > Pangasiidae > Pangasius > Pangasius macronema. The sequence continues at coordinate 13,135,558 of CM074973.1, read as the reverse complement.
GGACCATCAGAATAATCCTCCGAACCTTAGGAAATTGAAGATGATTGGCAAGAGGAATGGGCCACAACAATGCTTCAAAAGCCTCAGTGCCTCTTTCTGTAGACATCTCAAAGCTGTAATTGCCACCAAAGGCTTGGTAACCAAGTATTAATGCTTTTAATTTGTGTTTTTGAAAACTTTTTCCTTAGTGACTTTGTTTTTTTAAACATATCTTAGTCTAAATTTATGAATACATACTTTTTTGTTTATATTTATGTGTCCTTGTTGTCTAACCCACATTTCCGTGTTGGCTCTTGCTGTGCAGTGAGCTGTAAGTGGCTGCATGAGCCTAAAAATGAACACTGAGGGACATTAAGTCAGTTAGAAATCTGTGTGGTGCCATTGTTTTGCTTTTTCTTTTAAACTGCTTGTCAGAAGTGCTGTGCACATGGTAAAAGCTCACTGCAAAAGCCTGTGGTAGTGTGAAGCTCAGGGTAATGGGATGGATCACTAGCAGGCTGGGCTGGACACCTTGCTTTCCACCGATGTCCGTACAGCATCACTGATAGACTCATTAGATGAAGCAGTACTTCTAGATGCGCAAGGATTTGGAAACTGAATGTGCCCGGATGCCTGAGTCACACGATCACACACAGGCAGGAGAGTCAGCAGGCTCTTAGCAGGTGTCCGGGTGCCTCCTGTCCATCTCACTGGGTAGACCAGGAGTGTCCAATCTTATCCACACAGGAACAGTGTGGGCGCAGGTTTTCATTCCAGTCAAGCAGGAGCCACACCGGCCCTTTCCGGTTAAGCTTGGACTCCCATGGGAAAGACCCTGAACATGCTGGTTGCAATGATTTTCACCAGATTTCTTGCCAATAAGCTGCTTGTACTGGCTGTTTTGCAGTGGAGAAATTTACACACTCTTTACATACTAGTTTTGTTGTGACTTTATGCTGCCTGTCGTCATCAGCAAGGTGTGTGTGAGCATGTGCTTGTAGAGGTATCCTGGTGCTTCTCAGTGGCCCTGGCACTTACCTGGGGTTCATAGGCCCACAGTTACGTAAGTAGCATTTATCCACTGAAATACAGAAATACACACACACACACACACACGTCAACGCTAAATGCATATGCATAAACAGGTTCTTCTCTATAGAATTCTCACACACAAAATCTCTAACTTTTATGGTATACTGTTATTGGTAAAGTTTGTGTGACCGTTTATTTGATGAATTTCACCAATGGCCAACAGCTCCTCCCTCCAGGCACTCTCTTTTTCTTCTTCTTTATTGTTTTTTTCCCCCTTTTTTTTTGTTTTGTTGCTTCACTGTACTAATGTATAATATTGTCTGCCTCAAATTGTCTTAAAATGCTATAGAATAATCTACTGGACTGTAGAACCTGGTGTGTGTGTGTGTGTGTGTGTGTGTGTGTGTGTGTGTGTGTGTGTGTGTGTGTGTGTGTGTTAGCTCTGCCAGCTCCATCTGGCTGTGAGTAATAACACACAGGTGAGAACAGTCACTCGATGCCTGCTGCTTTAATCCCCTCTCTCCGTCCACATGCTCGAGCCCACCCCCGCTGCCACACGGACGTTATTCTCTTTCCCAATACAGTATTGTCTTTTAAACCATGGAAGCTTTTTGGACTTTAGAGATGTACTAGATCATGTCATTGTTGATTGTGCAGATCTTCCCAGGATTTCGACATTAATGGTGTTTGAATTGTTTAGAGCGGTGCCTGTGTGAGAGGGGCTTTATTGGGAGAACCTCAGACTGAATTGACTCTGCCTTTTTCTTTGCTGTTGTCTATGCAGGTTTCTGCCATTTGTTTTTGCCCGAGGACCAGTACCCTAAAGGGTTTGCTTTTGATACAGATGATGTGAACTTCCAGACAGATAATCTTTGCTTTGTGGGTCTGATGTCTATGATCGACCCCCCACGTGCTGCAGTGCCTGATGCTGTGGGCAAATGCAGATCGGCTGGCATAAAGGTCATCATGGTGACAGGCGACCACCCAATCACAGCCAAGGCCATCGCCAAGGGAGTAGGTATCATCTCTGAAGGCAACGAGACAGTGGAGGACATCGCTGCTCGTCTTAATATCCCTGTTAGCCAGGTTAACCCCAGGTACTGCACCCTTCCCATAGTTTATGTAGCATATACACAGAAAACTACACCACACTCAGTACTGAAGAAGACTGTAAAGTGCATCAGATGTTGTATGGACTGATGTACAGTTTTATATGGAAATCATCTGGCAGGTCGTTTCGAGCATCTTGGAGAAGTTGTAACAGTTCTTCTGCAGTGTTTGACTCAGCTTCTGCAGGGAATTTCAGACAGCTTCAGTGATCTGAAAAGTGGTCTATTACTTAATATCCTCCTATCTTTAACATTATGTTTCCTTTCTATAACAATTCTGTAACTTTTTTTTTTTTTTTTTTAATTGGAAAATTTTGAATTTACTCTTTTCTACTGACATAATATAATGTTCAGCGTCCTCACACCGTGACCAACACCGGACTGCATTTAGAATAGTCATCTCTGTGTGCATTATACTGGCTGTTGGTTTTAGTAAAATCAAACTTTTGTGACTAATAAAATAGAATGATGATTTTTTTAAAGGTAGTGAATGAAAGGTGAACCAGACATAATTTCACAGTGTGCTCTCAGATTAAAGATAGGGAAGGTAAGAGAGAAGACAGCAGTCACTGGATGAGCTGGAAGCAGCAGGAACAGCAGGTACACAGAGAACAATAAGCAGTGAACTGGTGGAGACTTTTGGACTCTACTCTGCCACAAGATTATCTGTAACCGAGATCAAGTCTCTCTACGTTGTACACTTTCAGCTTTTCCCTGCTCCAAGAACCTGCTTCTGTTCATAGGGGCATGTCCTAGGGAAGGCCTGGGGTGGCACCAGCCCACACTTAATGATATCTTTCAATCAGTGGCTTCTAAAACTTCACCTGGTAATAAAATGCTGAAGCTCAAAAAGCTAAAGTACAGAGAAAATCCGTTAAGCACTAGGCTATTCTGTGACTGAGTAGAGAGGAAAACTTTATAGCCTTAAAAATACCATTAAACACTATTAGAGCCAAAACAAAATGTTTCACGTGTCTGAGGCAGTTGTGAATTTACCCAGATTTGGACCCATGAGCACACTGTCCCCTCACACACACACAGGTTCTTATGAAATCTGTTTGATTCTCTTTTGGTGTCAAGAAGTTATAAGTACACTGCCAGCTTCACTCAACTGGCCGTTATGGCCTTGAAGCATCTACATGAAAACAACAACAACATCGTATTTCCTCTAAACAAGAGGCGATGTTCTGGCTGAAACTATAAGCTGTGTATAAGTAATTTACTAGTCAATTAAAATAAAACAGTTCATGATTGCCTCCACAAAAGGAATGGAATCCTTCACTACTTCCATAGTTAGCAACGTTGTGAAAGCTCGTCATAGTAATAAGATGAATGTCGGATGTGTTTGGAGCAAGAAAAACATAAACAAAGATCTCTTACACTGACTTTGATTTGTGCTTTTGCTGGTTATCAGGGACGCAAAAGCCTGTGTGATCCATGGCTCGGATCTGAAAGATCTGACCCAGGAGCAGATGGATGAAGTTCTGAAGAACCATACTGAGATTGTCTTTGCCAGGACCTCCCCACAGCAGAAGCTTATCATTGTAGAGGGCTGCCAGAGACAGGTACACACACACACACACACACACACACACACACACACACACACACACACACACAGGTCAATAATGAGAACTACCTATATAACCCCATATTGTAATCTTAACCCTCACCATTACCCTATTATTTAGTTAATAAAGTATGAACAAAGAAGCTTAGTAGGCCCTATAGTATAAAATAAATTGGAACTACTTTCACTCCTCTTTGGTCTCATTAACTTTCCCATTTTAAAGAGATCTTTAACAGTTTTTTCTTAGGCCAGTTTTATCTCTAATGTATGTCTCTCATGTCCGTTGTTAGAAAGTGCTATACAAATAAAATTGAATTGAGATGAATATTAACGTGTCTCTGCATATCTCAGGGTGCCATTGTGGCTGTGACTGGTGATGGTGTAAATGACTCTCCAGCTTTGAAGAAGGCAGACATCGGCGTGGCCATGGGAATCTCAGGCTCCGATGTGTCCAAACAGGCAGCTGACATGATCCTGCTAGATGACAACTTTGCCTCCATTGTCACAGGCGTGGAAGAGGGTGAGTGAGAGAAGGAGCGGTGAGGAGGGAGAGAGGGGTTGTTAGAGTTTTAGTACAGATTTAATACAGATTTATTGTGATCCTCAAAGAGTACTAATGAATGTGTTTGTGTTTTTATTTGATTCGTGTGCGCAGGGCGTCTGATCTTTGATAACCTAAAGAAATCAATCGCTTACACCTTGACAAGCAACATTCCTGAAATCACTCCCTTTCTGTTCTTCATCCTGGTTAACATTCCTCTTCCTCTTGGGACCATCACCATTCTGTGCATCGACCTGGGTACTGACATGGTAAGACACACACATGCACAGTGATGACACACACATGCAAATACTGAAAGTACTGCAGCATTTGAGCAAATATGCACACACACACACACACACAGTCAGATTGTTACATACACACCAAAACATTTAGATTTCCTAAAGGAATTCTAGACCGGATATCACTTCCCTTACTTCACACACGACACGGTTATCAGTCTGTCTGCTCTTCCAGGTGCCTGCCATCTCCCTGGCCTATGAAGCAGCAGAGAGCGACATCATGAAGCGCCAGCCCCGTAACCCTCTGAGAGACAAGCTGGTTAATGAGCGTCTCATCAGCATTGCCTATGGACAGATTGGTTAGCACACAACTGCACTATGCCACGCACCCTGAGCCGATTTTAAAGCCACAGCTTAAGACTGTCAGTAAATGAACTAGTGGTCTAATGGTCTAGTGGTCTAATCCTGCCTCTACCATTGAAAAGTCTACACAGTCAAGGGTGATGATTAAATAAGCAGCTGCTTTTAAAAATAGCAAGTTGCCAAAAATGTCCTCATCCAAGTGATATGTTGCTTTTATATTAATGAAATGTTAGATGCCCATGCCACAATTAGCTGCACTCTGATTGGGTGGGAAGAAGGTCCTACACTCTGTTCTCTTGGAATAATTTTAACTGACACTGACGTTTGTACTGATCCAGCGTTCTCTCTCACTTGGACTGTGTAGGAATGATTCAGGCTCTAGGAGGTTTCTTTGCCTACTTTGTGATCATGGCTGAGAATGGTTTCTTGCCCTCCCTGCTGGTGGGCATTCGGCTTAACTGGGATGATCGGTCCAACAATGACCTGGAGGACAGCTACGGCCAGCAATGGGTGAGTTACCGATACAACACTGAAGAGTACTGAACTGTGCCACACTGCACTCATGTAGTGATTTCACTGTCATTTGAGACAAGTAGCCTATTTTTTTCATTCATAGGACAAATATTGCATATAATGTCTGAAAGTCTGAGTCTATTAGCATCTGTTTTTATTTCATTAGTTATGAAAAACTAATGCTGGTTTATGGAATTATATGTACAGTAACATATAACATATAACCGCTGCTTCAGAAAGTCTTCTGAAGTAAAGTCTGCAAAACCTGAAAATGTACAGTGCACACAATCCATAGAGGTCTTTAATAATTCAGTCTCTTATTAACACTAGGTGCATACATGTTAGCATTTAACTGAAATATTTTTAAAGGTGTATTAGTCAAGATTAGTTGAAATTTGTCAGGATTAGGTCACTAACGGCAGGTAAGTAGGTGGGGTCACCATCTGAATTATTTTTTTTTACTCCTTGAGCGTGCCCTTTTCCCACCAGTGTTCCCAAAACTCAAAGCTTCACCTCCAGGATGTATGGTGGCCCATTAGGATTAGCATTAACACTGCAGTGATATCACATTCAAGTGTGGAGGCAGCTTATATACACCGATCAGCCGTAACATTAAAACCACTGACAGGTGAAGTGAATAACGCTAATTATCTTGTTAGAATGGCACCTGTAAAGGTGAGGGATTATTAGGCAGCAAGTGACCAGTCAGGTCTTGAAGTTGATGTGTTGGAAGCAGGAAAAATGGGGGAGCGTAAGGATCTGAGAGACTTTGACAAGCGCCAGATTCTGATGGCTAGATGACTGGGTCAGAGCATCTGCAAAACAGCAGGTCTTGTGGGGTGTTCCTGGTATTCAGTAGTTAGTACCTACCAAAACCGGTCCAAGAAAGAACAACTTGTGAACTGTTGACAGGGTCATGGACACCCAAGGCTCACTGATGCGTTTGGAGAGCGAAGGTCTGTCTGCTCCGATCCCACAGAAGAGCTGCTGTAGCACAAACTGCTGAAACAGTTAATGCTGATCTGATAGAAAGGAGTCAGAACACACAGTGCAGTTTTCTGTATATGGAGCTGTGTAGCTGCAGACCGTCAGAGTGTACATGCTGACCCTGTCCACCACCCAAAGCTCCTACAGTGGGCACGTGAGCATCAGAACTGGACCATGGACCAATAGAAGAAGGTGGCCTGGTCTGATGAATCACGTTTTCTTTTACATCATGTGGACGTCCGGGTGAGTGAGCGTCGTTTACCTGGGGAAGAGATGGCACCAGGATGCACTATGGGAAGAAGGCAAGCTGGCAGAGGCAGTGTGATGCTTTGGGTGATGTTCTGCTGGGAAACCTCGGGTCCTGGCCTTCATGTGGATGTTACTTTGACACGTACCACCTACCTAAACATTGCTGTAGACCGAGTTACACTCCTTCATGGCAACGGTGTTCCCTAATGGCAGCAGTGACCTCTTTCAGCAGGATGATGCTCCCTGCCTCACTGCAGAAACTGTTCAGGAACGGTTTGAGGAACATTCAAAGAGTTCAAGGTGTTGACTTGGCCTCCAAATTCCCCAGATCTCAATCCAATAGAGCATCTGTGGGATCTGCTGTACAAACAAGTCCGATCCAGGACTTAAAGGATCTGTCACTAACGACTTGGTGCCAGAAACCACAGCACACCTTCATCATATAAGATAAAAAAATATACCTTACAAATTTGCTATCATTATGCTAACATTATTTGAGTCCCAAATAAACAAAAACACAGGAGCATATGGAAATAACTGCCATCAGTAGTCCTCTTTCATAGTTGAAACAATTTCACTAGTTCTTCTAGTTGCCTCTCAGAAACCGAGCTCTTCGATCTCCCCTCGCCAGGTGTCGATTTATTGGATTTGGTAATTAATAACCAGTAGATTTCGCTTATCCTGGGAGACTTACGGTCTTGTCTCCAGTGCTGGCTCATGTTAGCATTTTGGCATTTATCTTTTGCCCACTTGACCATTCTCTCTCTCTCTCTCTCTCTCTCTCTCTCTCAGACCTATGAGCAGAGGAAAATCGTGGAGTTCACCTGTCATACAGCTTTCTTCGTGAGCATCGTGGTGGTGCAGTGGGCCGATGTCATAATCTGCAAGACCCGTCGCAACTCTGTGTTCCAGCAGGGCATGAAGTCAGTGCCTCCTCTCCTCCTTCCCTCCCTTTCACTGTCTTTACCTTTCCTCCAGTCTGTCCTCCTTTCATCTAATTTTGATATCAGTCCTTTTGCCTGCGCCTCTGGTTCACTTTTTTTTGCATCAAATATACTGAAAGTCTCATTTGCGTTTGGTGTAATTGTCTAAAGCAATACCGGATCGGTTGAGGCCCAGGTTAACAATGGACATGTTGGTGAGGGGAACACAGGTGATGGGCAAGTATGGAGTTAAGGAAAGGAACCTTGAAGGACAGATGGTAGT
>CM074973.1:13110488-13123366 GCA_037577455.1 Pangasius macronema | reverse complement strand
ACCCACCAGTGCGAAGTGTGAATACTTGTAATATTTTCCCTGGTCTTAAGATTTTGATCAGGAGTGTATATATACACAGCTAATTTTTAGACTTTCATGCCATGGAAATATGGCAGTTAGGTTGAGGTGAATACTAGGAGGAAACAACTAAACAGTGAAATGGTTTGAGGAATTTCCCAGTTACACTCAGCCAGCATTTCTTTTTTGATGAACAGAGCAGCAATCAGTTTGTGTGTGTGTGTGTGTGTGTGTGTGTGTGTGTGTGTGTGTGTGTGTGTGTGTGTGTGTGGATAATTTGTTTTAATGGAACATGCCTTTAAGCCACCTCTCCACAGTAGAAATGTGCTCCCTCATTATGAAGCATACGCACACACAAACTCATATAGACATCCTCAACACAACACACCCAACATAACACACACACACACACACGCACACACACACACACACACCTCACTCCCTTTGTCAGCTGTCCTCCCTCGCCTGTAATCTCTCTGCACCCCATTTCTCTCTCTCCCTCTCGCTCCACTGTTCTGTGTGATAGAATATCGATCGCTTGCCTTCTCTCGGCAGAGGGGGGAAAAGGGGGGTCTATGGTCAGATGTGCTCCAAGGTCGTCTCCCAGGCAACTAGCGGCTGGGTCACAGGGTTGCCATGGCGCCTAGGTCGCCAAGGTCACATGATGGGGGAGGGGTCATCTGGGTGGCCAGTAATCTTTGGGTGAGTAATTGTGGATATGAGGGTGGGGTGTGTGTGTGTGTGTGTGTGTGTGTCAAAGAAACTTATTCTGTAACATAACAATCGCTCTTGACATTTACAAACCAAACCAAGAATCATATCAGTAATCAAAGATTCAGATGTAAGTCCCATCTTTTAATAGAAAACTCCTTTAAATTTAAAAAAATTCATAAAATTATTACATATACATAAAAATACACATACAAATGTATACTTGTCTTTTCATTATCCATATTATCCAGAAAACCTGTTTGGTTTAAGGAGGGATATAATTATATATAAGCAGTATGGATGGAGTGATGGATGGACGGATGGATGGATGAACGGATGGATGGATGGATGGATGGATGGACGGACAGATGGACGGATGGACGGATGGATGGACGGACGGACGGATGGATGGATGGACGGATGGATGGATGGATGGATGGATGGATGGATTTAATTGTAGGTGTGAAAGCAGTGGATATTGAAAACGCTTGATGAGGCAAGCTTTTCCTCCCTTTATTCTTCCGATAATAACAGCTGGTCTGTTCCTTGGTTGTGAAATGTGTAGCTGATTGCATCTCTTACAGGAACGACAGAACTCCTGCGGTGCTGCGTGAGGAGTGATGTGTGACACGACTGATCAGTCAGAGCCTCATACATTTGCAAGTGGAGCATCCTGAAGTGCTGCATGCAGAAGTACTGTAGTTAAACTGATCACTGAGTTCCCTTCTGAGGAATCTTTGAAATAGATAAGGAGCAGTGGTGTAGGTGCCTGTTTTAGGGTAAACGCTGAGATACTGTACGAAACGAGTGGATTTGCAGATCAGCTCTGTGGCCAGTAGATGGTGTCACAGCACCTCGGTTGTGGGATAAAGGCAAAAGAGAGGTAATGAATAAAATAAATAAATCTAATTTGATCATTTGATCAGTTCGATTATTAAAAGACTATACTGTCAGCTTTAAAAAAGAGAAAAGTGGGGACTGATGTTTTCACACTTAGATTAGTCTAAAGAGCCACTGGTGATGCTGTGCACATTATACATGAAAAGTAAAGCATTTATGGAGCTAAATGAGAGTTCAGCGAGCTGAGCATCAGGCTTACTTAGCACAGGATGAAGAGATGATCCGTTTAGGTTAAGCTGTTTATGGCACATACTGTACACAGCCAGCAGAGCCTTTAAATCCAACGATCTGTTCGGATTTCTGAGTGCTCTGATAATGCTTTCACGTGAGCTTTAGAAACATTCTTACAACCTCTTTAGTTTTAGAAATTAAACATTTCTATCATGTTGTTTTTTCTTCCTGGGAACATAGTGTGAGCGAAATTCTATTAACATTGTGAAATGAACCTGATTTTTTGGAAGTCTGGTGATTACTCACTGAGCTTTCTCAGAACGCTCTCTGCTGGCTGGGAGTAGAGAAAAAATTCTTTAAACATGAAGACTTTTTAACTAAAATATCATTTTTTTTTTCAAATCGGGTAGCTACATTTTCTTAAACACTAATCATATTCTAATTCCCAAAACAGTTAAAGCATTTTACACAACACTGTACCCTTTATCTAAACGAATATAAAACATTTAAAAAAATCAGACACAAGTTTGAATTGATCAGACCCCAAAGATTGCAGAGTGCAAATGTTATAGCACGCTGTGAGCACTTTAGAGGGCTACAGTAATATGAAATGTGTAGCATTTTAGGTTCAGCACACACACACACACACACACACACACACACACACACACGTGCTATAGACACGCTCATGCCATGGTTTCTGATTTGATCTACAGCAGTGCTTCTCAGGTAAATCATTCCGATGCCTTCCCCTTCCTGTTTCTTGTTCTCGTCCTTTGTGCGCTCTCTTCCTCTTCGCTGTACCACCGCTCCACGTTCCTCCCTCGGACTGACACCTCTGTCTTGCTCCATTACCACAGTGCACTAGCTCTCTTAGCTCTGTAGTACTTTTATATGCTTATGATGTTATTCTAGCCATGTTCAGTTTTCAGGAACACACTGGGGAGGTTAATAAAATCACACCTCGCACTGGCCTTTTCTTTTCTACAAACGCCATGCTCATTGTAAATAATATTTTGCAACGCGGCAGCTAAAATAAGCGCTCTGTTTCGTCCAGCATGTCATGGCTCAGCTCTGAAATGGCAGCTGCTCTTAGGGTTTTATGAAATGTGCTTTAGCATACGAATTTTATACGAAAACAATGAGAACTACAATTTTGCTGAAACCACTTGTGATTATTTTGTGTGTTGTGAGACACTGTTTTGAGAAAAATATTAACATTTTGAGAAATGTACATAAGCAATTAGGGGGGAAATTGTAATGGGAAAAGTGCACTTTATTCCACCTTTGGTACTTTTCGTCATTGGCAGATGACCTCACTTCATTACACATAATTCTGATTTTGCTTAGTGAACTATATTCAGCTCTTTCCTGCAGAAACATATACCTCTAATGCTGATTTGCAAATGTCTTCATAGTGAAGGTCAAAACCACATGGATAATCATTTGTATGTAAAACTGATAGCAAATAGCTAACGAGTATAGTGAATTAAGTCAAAACCCTAAACGTTATAACAGAAACAAACAGAAAAGGACCAAAGTGAATATCATGGTCCAAATCCAGAACCTGCCCAAATGAGACAGAGCACTGAATTTCATGTTCAGACCCGTCTGGAAGCTAACAGGTGAGAAAACATGCAGATTATTTGACATTTCAGTCACACAGTGATTTACAGTCCAATAAAAACAGAGTCATTTACGCTACTGACTCTTGACTAACCCCACTGAAGGTTGTGATCAAGCCGACGGTTGTTTCTATCAGTTTTGATTTGCTTGTTTTTTTTTTTCTTGTTGTATATGGTGTATTGTGTTCAATCAGGATGTGTCATTCATTCCTAACTGAAACTATCGACCAAGAGAAAATCAATAATTACAAAATAAACTAAAAACTAAAAATGATTGTTATCAGTATAAAATATTCTGTAAAGCTGCTTTGTGACAACGTGTCCATTGTTAAAAGCCCCATGTAGATAAGACTGAGGTGAATATACTGCACTGTGCCAGTCTTACACACACCCCATTTTAGTACACGATTTTAAATAGATGTTTATTTGACTTCTGCATTATTCAGTTAGTAGTGAAATTTTCAGTGAAATGTTACAGAAAAATGTTTGTATGTCAGTAAAGAAAGTGACTTATTACTCAACAAGAAGAAGAGTAGCACAATGACAGACGGCGCAAACGTCAATAAATACAATAAATATAAAATAGACAAGATTTTAAAGGTAGACAGCAAACATTAAACATTACAGAACACCTTAAACTCGACTGCACAGTAATGGTGATGAACACTGTCTGTAGTCCTGCAGTATGAATATGTAAAGTGGATTTTATATAATGAGTCTGGTCGAACGTGACTGATTGCGGTGATGGTGTAAGTGAAATGATGTGAGGTGCTGTATCCTTCCTGGCAGCTCGACCCAGTCTGGCCATTGTCCTCTGATCTCTCATCAACACGGCGTTTCCACACACAGAACTGTTTCCACACACAGAACTGTCACTCACTCAGTGTTTTTTGTTTTTCACACCATTCTGTGTAAACTCTGGAGACTGGTGTGTGAAATTCCCAGGAGATCAGGCAGTTTCTGAAAAACTCAAACCAGCCACGCCGCGGTTAAAGGCACAGAGATCACACTTCTTCCTCACTCTGATGTTTGATGTGAGATGTTTGATTTTGACCTGCATCTGCATGATCGTACGCACTGTGCTGCTGCCACGTGATTGGCTGATTAGATATCTGCATGAATGAGCAGGTGTACAGGTGTTCCTAATAAAGTGGATGGTGAGTATATGTTATGTTCTCAAATCTCCCAGGCTTTTTTCTATTTTGAAAGGGAATTTGAAAGTGAATAATGTTTGCTGATCATTTGTAATAAACGGTGATATACTTTTTTGGCAGAGGGAGATTAATCCAAGCTCAGAGCCGAGCAATCAGGGATCAGGCGTCCCGTTAGTGCACAATCTCACGCAGATCACGTGACATTAGCCACGATCTTCTTTCCTTTTTCCATAATTCCTAATGTGTCAGTGGCAGTAACCTACAATCTCCCCTCTACTGTCTTCACCCTCAATACACACTCCCCTCCCATGCCCCTCACTGTTTCACCTTAGCAGCTAGCTATCACCATGGAAACAGCAAAGATGCTGAACACAAGAGGGGAGAGAGAGAGAGAGAGAGAGAGAGAGAGAGAGAGAGAGAGACTAGGCCAGAGCAATATGAAAAGTGTCTAAAGTCATTCATGGGTTAAAGATGTGCGTCTACTTTTAGGTTCCTGTCGTCTCTTTCAGAACATGGATTAGAATTTTAGTGTTATATTACGCTCTTCTCTTCCTCGCCTCCGGGATCAATGTTATCTTCTTTTAAGCTAGCTTTTACACACACACACACACACACACACACACACACACACACACACACACACAGTCCTCTGAAAGAGCAAGATAGGGTGGTGTTTCATTCATGAGAGGTTCAATTCTGCAGTCAAGGGGACTCAACATCCACCCTTACCCTCTCTCTGTCTTTATCATTCTCTCTCTCTCTATCTCTCTCTCTCTCGCTAATTATTAATATAATATATTATATTATTATTATATTTTATATAATATATGATCCTATTATATAGGACATATTTTCATGATCGTAGACAGATGTTGGGTAAATGTACACACACCAGTCCCCTGGCTAAATGAGCTAAAACACAGAAATAGAAGTAGGTGTGGAGCCCAGTTAAAATGGTGAAGATGTAAAATGTAAAGTAAAGTAAGTAAAGTAGAAATGATTATATGTGTATAGTAATTTCTGGAAGGTGGTGTGGGTCACAGGGTCACAGGTCACAGGATGTTGTCCATCTTTTTGTGTTACTGTTAGTAGTGAGTGTTTATTTGACGATGTGTCAGTTAACTGGAGAATAATAAGCCCCGTGTGTGTGTGTGTGTGTGTGTGTGTGTGTGTGTGTGTGTGTGTGTGTGTGTGTGTGTGAGAAGGAGGACAGAGCTGGAGAGCGGAAATCGATTGAGACAGGGAGTTAATTAGGAGAAATCAATTAAGAGGAGTGTGTGTGTGTGTGTGTGTGTGTGTCACACACACACACACACACACACACACACACACACACACACACAGAGAGAGAGAGAGAGAGAGAGAGAGAGAGAGGTTACCTGTGTGAAGCTACACTGGCGTTTTCCTCGCGTCTCTTCATGCTGTGATGTGCGACACTCCGTCAGTGGAAGCCGCTCGTGCAGCTCTGCAGTGATGAGCTCAGGGCTGTAATTCATCTCTATGTAATTCATCTATATATAATTCATCTATATATAATTCATCTATATATAATTCATTAATGCTCCTTTTTAGATTTTTTTTATCCTAACGGTTAATATGATTTAACAAAATAATATTTTATTTGATTTATAATCCGTTACATTTGTAAAGCTGCACAAAGCTCTGAGGTTTCAAACATTTCTGACCGGAACGCGCTCTGCAAATTTCACTTTCTATTTCATTTCATTTCATTTTATTTTACTTTTTATTTTTGGTTTTATTTGATTTATTTTTGTAAGTCGGGCGTTCGGGCAGTTACTCGCGGTTGGTGAGTCGGTTATTCACTGCACACTGCGCGTTTATTCTAATAAATAATGAGATTAATAAGCTTAAAAATATTTACACACTTCATCAAATCGATCTTTATGCACAGTGTAATATTAATAACTGCGCAAAAAGCCTCCAGTGAAATATATTTTATTATACAAATTACATCTTCATGCAGAATAAAACCTTCAACTTAAACTTAACCCGACTGATGAACTTAAACAGATTACAGACATTAAACAGATTACAGACATTAAACAGATTACAGACATTACAGAGAATAAAGAGAATAAACAGATCGTATGAAGGGAAATCGAGATATTTAAGATGGAGCGATATTTAAAAAAAAAGATGTAAACGGAATAATTGCGCAAAATATTAATGCAAAAAAAAACACACACACACACACACACACACACACACACACACACACACACACACACACACACAAAAAAAAACATTATGTAAATAAACGAATAAAAAACACATTTCTGTTCCTTCGGGCATGATGATATATTTGTTTTTATATTCATTTGAATATCCAGTAAAATAAATTATGCAAAACTTCAGCATTAATTAGTGTCAATAAAATATAATAAACAATAATAAATCCCGGTAATATCTTAGCACGTGCAACGAGATTTTAATTCCCATGTAAATTTGCATATTCATAGCAGCTTCCTAATAATGACACAACGTTTAGTATTAATAATAATAATAATAATAATAATAATAATAATAATAATAATAATAATAATAATCGTACTTTAGACGGTAGCGTAGAAAATAAAAACGCAAATGAAATGTGATATTTGGTTAAAAAAGTAGCAGATGTAATGTAATATAATATATAATATATATATAATATATATAATATAAAGCAGCTCTTTCGCGTGCATGTGAATATTTAGCTATAATTTCTGAGCTCGAGCCCTCGACATGTTTCAGCCTTATCCGGTTCTGATCCACCTGTTTGCGTCACTTCCCTGACTGAGTCCGTGGAGCAGATGAGAACATTGCAGAATGTCAGACTGTGTGTTTGTGTTATTAAGAAGGGGTTTCACTCGCAGCGGAGGTGAAGACTGAAAGTGTGCGTGCTGCTGGACCGGAAGTGAGCCGTGACCCGGGCTGGGAGCAGAGGAGAAGCCTGAGCACGCGCTCACTCGCAGCACAGGCCAGGAGCTGAGACTCACTCATCCCTGCACTGATCTCCATCATCCTCATCATCATCATCATCTCCATCATCATCATCATCCTCATCATCATCATCATCATCATCATCATCATCATCATCATCATCTCCATCATCTCCATCATCATCATTATCATCTCCATCATCTCCATCTCCATCATCATCATCATCCTCATCATCATCATCATCATCTCCATCATCATCATCATCATCATCATCATCATCATCCTCATCATCATCTCCATCATCATAATACTACTACTACTACTATTAATAATAATAATAATAATAATAATAATAATAATAATAATAATAATAATAATAATAATAATAATTGTTGTTGTTGTTGTTGTTGTATTAGTATTATTATTATTGTTATTATTATTATTATTATTATTATTATTATTAGTAGTAGTAGTAGTAGTAGTATTAGTATTAGTATTATTAGTATTATTAGTATTATTGAATACAATTTTTAGGAACATTTTAAGAAATGGTTTTTATTTTATTTTAATGTGATCACTGGAGAAAGTCAGCTAGATACTGATTTTGATATTAATATCTAAAAGTGTGTGTGCGTGTGTGTGTGTGTGTGTGTGTGTGTGTGTGTGCCCGCGCGCGCACTGAAGTGACGTTAACTGTGCTCTCTGTCCGGATCCATAGGAAAATGTCAGACATTCATAAATAACCCGTTTCTGCTGAGGCGATGCAGGCGACGCTCACACTGCTGTACTCACTCAGAGTTTATGAACAGAACAGAACAGGTTTAATGCCATTTTTCAGATTCTTTTCATATTTATCATAATTTTCATATTTGTAGATTCCCTAGTTAAGGTCGGTTTATATATGTGGTGCCACAGAGAGATGGTTTATGGGTAAGCGTAGTGTACAGACGGGCTGACAAACACACACACACACACACACACACACACACACACACACACACACACCTCCAGATGAAGTGAATGAATGCAGGCTGCACTGCTTGGCCATCCAGGTCCTCAGAAAGCAGGCTAGAGATCAAGGCGAGGGGGTTAAAGGTCAGCTCCATCCCAGACGAATGACCTCATTTATCTGCAGCTGACCCTGTGGTCACACTAGCGGGGGGAGGAGACTGTGAGCATAAGAAACAGAGAGAAGCTATATCTGGTCATTCTTCTGTCCCAGTGGACTATTGCTTTACTGGTGTCATCCTAATACTCTCTCTCTCTCTCTCTCTCTCTCTCTCTCTCTCTCTCTCTCTCTCTCACACACACATATACTATGACCCTTCTTTCTCTTAATTTTCCCTATTTCTGTGCTTTCTTTTGCGTATGAATTAATATCTGACCTTGACTGGTGACTCTAACTGATTCCCCAGAGCCACTAAATCCCTTCTTCAACTGCACACACACACACACACACACAAACACACACACACACACACACACACACATATGGTTTATACACAGACACAGTCAGATATCCTGATTGACTTTTATCGGGCTGATGAATATAAAATTGTTTAAAAAAGTTTTAGTAAAGAAGATCTGAACAGAGAATTATTACTGCAGTAAAAACACAGAACGCGTAGGATGCTTGTAGCATACTGACCCAGAGAATACAATAAATCTACTACACCAACCAGTTGTTGGTGACTTGATCTCCTCCACACACCAGCGTGAACTGATTGCTCAGTGTTATTATTTTGTTTTATATATATATTATTTGGGTCGTTCAGATGTCTCTGTGCAAGTCCAGAAGCTTATGTTTCTAAGTACAATATGAAATGCTGTAAGACTTCAGCAAGGGTTAAAGTTTCCAGTCAAAACCTTCCGCAACATGGAGGTTCATTTCATTGATAGTGGTGTTAGAAACCGGCTTTCTTTCATTCTCTTATATATATATATAAAACTATAGCCAGCTCCTAGCGTATATTTAAAAAGGTGTATTATAGCTCAAAGGCGTTTCCTTGGGACACAAATTTGAACATCAGCAAACGTACAAAAATACAAAAATACAACACACTGCATTATATGTGTATAGCTGGTTAATTCTTGCCTCTCAGTAACTGAGCATAATGTGAGAAAGCGCGATGGATGTAGCCATTCTCCTGAATTTCATTCAGTTCTATTGTGTACACTTTCTCTTCTCTCCTCCAAACATATCTCTTTTTCTTTTCTTTTTCTCTCCTTCCTTTTCTTTTCCCTAACTTAATCCCTCCTCACTCTAAGACATGTTTCCTAATCCTAAATATCTGAAACCCCCCACTCCTTCCGCTTTTTTTTAGACATAATGATAAATCCTCTATAACCCCTACTTTCCTGCTCTCTCCCCTTCTCCTCTTTCCTCTCTCTCTCCTTCTCTTATCACTCTTTCACACTCCCTGTGCTTGCTCTCTCATGCCACATGGCTTTCCACCCTCACCCTTTTCTTTCTCCAGTCCTTGCTCTAATTCTCTCTTTCTTTCTGTTAGCCTGTTATCTGTTGTGAATTTATTCATTTTCTACTTTTCTTTCTATTTTTATCTGTGTGCAGTTTTTTATTTTTTTTATCACCAGATATTTCCTAAATGACTACATCTCTATTTGTGAAGTGTATGTAAGAAAACATTCAGACGTCCGTTAGCTCTGAACCTGCAGAGGCTCTGGAGTGTGTGTCCTGCACGGTGTTACTCATTCGGATTCGGTACACACCGTGTGCCTGTGTCACAGCGAGCATGTGGGTGGGTGAGTGCGACGACTGTGCCAAGTGTCATATCAATAGGTTAATGACCGTGGTGTCAAATTCAGTAAGTCACTGATTAGTTGGCACTTCACTAATCCACAGGCTAGTCAGGAGTTATAGAGCGTCCGCTATTGATTTTCTCTGCTTACCTTGGGGAGAAGGAGGTTGGTACAGGGTTCAGGTATTGATTAACCCTGGTGTCAACCCCACACACCTGACTGTGACCTGCATCCAACTTCCCTTGCTTTTGGAGAAGAAGGACACAGTATTCATCCCAGTCGCCTGTCAGATATTCCACATCCAGACTGGTCAGATGTTACTTAGTCACTGGGCATGGATAACTGCATCTGGCTTTACTGACAGCTGCTCACACTTACCTTACACACACACACACACACACACACACACACACACACACACACACACACACACACACACACACACACACACACACTGTTAACATTAGAATTTTCTTTGTTATTGGTGAGAAGCTAATGAGGGGCGTTTGTTGGCTGTTTATGACAGGAATAGTGAGTTATTTGTGTCTGGGTTTTCCCTTGATTTTTTTTTAAATCTTCCACTCTTTCCTGAAGCTTCTCTCTGCTCATCCACAAAGACATCTCCTTCACTTCACTTTCATTAGCTTCCTGTTCATTGTCCTCTCTCTTCTCAATCCTGTCAGCTTTCCTTCTCTCCACACGCTGCTTTTTCTTGCTCCCTGATTCTGAACTGTAATCGTATCTTCACTGCATCTCACCTCCTCTTGCTGGTCTTTTTCATCTCTCTCTCACGCTCCCTCTCTTTCGCACTGTGTAAGCAACAGAGAGGACGCTGTTAAACATTTTTCTTCTCTCTTAATTGTTTTGACTTTTGCCATTGGCATCCCGATTAGAGTCCATTGATTTCCTGGTGCTAAGTGCATTGATTTCTACATTTCTTATTGATCTCGGTTCTAAATCTACCCACACAAGGTCTCGCTGCACGCATGCACACAGACAGACAGAGAGAGAGAGAGAGAGAGAGAGAGAGAGAGAGAGAGTCAGTTAAGGGCATTAGAGTAAACCTATTTGGATTGATCAACAAGGAGAAACTGAATGCAGAAGGATGTGTTTAATAGATTTCATTGATGAAGGCAGCAGATACTCCTGGGATAAACAGGATGGCTGGATGTGTGGCGTGTGGCTGTATAGATGTGAACGCTGCCCAAACTATGCTAAAGACTACACTTAAAACACACCACATACTCCTTCACACTTATGGAATTTAACACACGTCCTTATCCAGAGTGACTTACGCAAGTGCTTTGTGTTATCCATCAAAAACACTTCTTCAAACACTAAACGATTCAGCATTTCAGTACACAGGACTGAAACAAATCTGTGAATACTAAATTAATTCAAGTAAATATGCACCTCAAACCCAAAAAACTAGAAGAAAAAAAATTAGGTAATGTTTATTTCAAAGAATTGCATACTGCATGTGTGTTTTTGAAGTTTATTTGCATATGCATTCATCAAATTTTAAACTTATTTAATTGGGAGCTTTATGAATGGGCTGCTTTCACTATTTCTTTTCATGGCTTTAAGGACCAGGACTATTGTGTTATGGAATGTTTTGAAAGATCAAGTGTTTCGGTAAAGATTCTTTGGTCCTTTGTGTTTCTTTGTCAGGTGTGTGTGTGTGTGTGTGTGTGTGTGTGTGTGTGTGTGTGTGTGTTTCAGTCAGTCAGTGGAGTAATCATTTTTGCCAGGTCTTTATTAAGGCTGATGTAAATGCATTTACTCATTGGTTTAAAACGTCTGGTTGGAATCATTAAAGGTGTTAATGATGAGTAGGTTCTAATGATAATGTTTAGGTGATGTGTGTTACAGTGTTCACATTTATGTAGTTCATTTAACTTACATTTGAGAAAAATTTGTTTATTAAAAAAACTGCTAGTTATATTTAGTTAAAGTATGCTTCATTAAATTTACTAAGATGATTTGTGTGGAAATTATCACACATTTCTTGTGTAGAATTCACTCCAGTATATTTTTCTGTGTGCTGGTTCCATGAACACACACACACACACACACACACAGCATGTTACAGCCTATTCACTTGTTCTCTACCTCTCTACCACATATACACACATGCGTATTGCAGCATGTGAAAACACAGCAAACACGCATACACACACACACACACACACACACACACACACACACACACACACACACACTAACCTTTTCTCTCTGTTGCCAAGCTCCCAGGAAAGACCACTCTTTTAGCTTTATCCTGTCCCCGTTAATGGAGGATGGCTCGCTACCGAGGCTCCACTCTCACCTGGATTTGATTGTGTTACAGATTGGCACACAGCCATAATGAATATATGGAACAAATTGTTGGAGAGAATTTCATGTTACATTAAAGCATGCAAACAGTAAAGATGTCATAATGAACACTAAAAGGTGCATTTATAGAGTACAGCATGATGCCAGTCATGTAGACCAGCAGGAAATCAGATCTAGAGAATTATTTTTTATAATATTTCACATCGGAGTGAAACAGCGTCTGAGGAAGGGCGGGTTTTGTAGCTGCAGGAGTATGACCATG
>CM074973.1:13091244-13102349 GCA_037577455.1 Pangasius macronema | reverse complement strand
ACATCCCCCTGTCCACTGCTCTCTTCTTCTTCTTCTTCTTCTTCTTCTTCTTCTTCTTCTTCTTCTTCTTCTTCTTCACATGGTGAATATGCAGAGTGAATATGGTGAATATGGTGAATATGCCGAGAGGTCAGCTGTATCTGTTACCTCAGATGGGGACATCAGTGGCTGTAGTTTTACCTGACAGGCCGACCAGCTAATCCCTCAGATTATTAACAGAAAGTGGACTGTATGTGTTAAGTATATGAGGGAGCTATTACACACACACACACACACACACACACACACACACACACACACACAAACAGGCTCAAAGAGACACACAGACCTAATAAATAATATTGTCACTATGATCTGATTTTCCACAAAGCTAAAGGTAAATGAAACAATAGCGGTATTAGCACTTGTGGATTAAACAGTGTGTAAAGTGTGTCCATGTTAAATTATAATGCATTTGGCATGTTTGTGTGTGTGTTGTGTGTGTGTGTGTTGTGTGTGTGTGCTGTGTGTTAAAGAGGCACTTTTCAATTGGAGTGTGTTTAGCAGTTACCCATTCGGCCACGCGCGTCTTGCCTCCTTTTGTGTGCATGCTTGGCTGGTGGGGGTTGACAGGTTGACCCCTAACCTTTGCCTCTCCTCTTCCCCTCCCCTTTCGAGTGATCCCTCTATTCATATGCACGTGCCCTTCACCCCCTTCTCCTCTTTTCACCTGCCCAGCTCCGTCTCAAGTTCAAGTCCCGAGCCAAGCTGTTCCAGCAACGGCAAAGCAGAGAAGAAAAACCTTCATATTAAAAAGAACAGTTCGTGCACATATTCAGCTGCTTGCACATATTCAGCTGCTTTAAAATGAGTTTGTTCTGGAATCTGTTTCTCAGATATTAATGTTTATAAATTAATCAAAATATAAACTAATCCCAGGCCAGATTTAACACACCACTGAAACCTCTAAAGCATCTTGTACATGTTCGTTTCATAACTGGAAAAAATGGCAAAAATGCCAAAACATTCAGTTTTTCTTAAGTACTCCTTAAATATTTAGATATCTATTGTGGCTTTTGAATAAACAGTGTAGTGCAGGTTAAACGTGCTCACAAACACTGAGTGGCATGCAGCGGTTCATTTGTGTCTTTACCTGTCCACTGTGAGGGAGGATGAATAGAGAACAAGTCCATGAAAGACAAAAAAAAAAGGAAGACAAACACAATCCTCAAGGATTTTCAGTGTGGAAAGTAAAGAGAAGTCTTTCAGGGAGCTGAGAGATGATTGGGGTTGTTGCTTTTTTGTTGCCACAAATAGAGGATGCATCTGCCTGTTCTTTAGACCACATAATTGAATGATTATTGGCGTGACCTTGAGGTTGGAGTTAGAGATGGTGGAGAATGAGTGCTGGAAAAATATAAATAAATAGAACAGAGAGTCACACAAGGAAGCATAAAATAGTGGCTTTATTGGGATAGAATATGTGTATATGTGCATTGCATGTTAGTTTAGGTTAAACGAATAGTGAAAGCAACAACGTGTTTCCAAACCTAGGAAATCTGTCACGACTGCAGTTGTGTAACTGTTGTTTTCCACGTGGTCTTAAAGAACATGTCTGTAGATGTCATTTTTATTTTGTGTGAATTTTTAGGAATATATATATACACACGTTACTATGCTTACACTGACATTATTATTGCTGCTAATTAATGCTATGGCTTTAAATCTAAACATAACCCTATAAGAAGGCACTTTCTGCCCTCTTCCACATACATGAGCTCACAGACCCCCGCGATTGGCCGCTGTCAGTGTGACTGACGGAGGAGAGAAAGTGTACTCTCTGACGACAGGGCGAATATTTCCTGTTGCGCTGCTCAGGAGCCTCATTTCCTTTTTAAATAAAAACTTAAAGTTTTTGGAAAAAAAAATAATAAAACCTGAGATATCTGGTCCCCAACAATATATAAAAACATTTATACACACACACACACACACACACACACACACACACACACACACACACACACACACACACACAGTGCTTTCTGTCCTAAAAGCCCTCTTTTTTTCCCCACAATTTTGCCCATTTCTCCCTCTCCATGCCTCTGCTTTTATATCAGATGGCCTTGAAAAGCACCACACAGATAATAACACATAAAATGTGCTTTTAGGACCTCGAACCTCATATTCCTTTACCTGCCACTAAACTGTAGTGTTCACCTTAAATCCGAACAAATTTCCCGAACAAATGCAAATGCTGGTTTCTTAAGTATTAAAGTTCGTTTAGACGTGCCGTGTCGGTGTTTCTCTGCCGAGGCGAGCCGTGATGCATTGGCTCTTTCATTTTTCATGTTTAGAATTATTAAAACACTTATCAAGGTAATGCAGTGCTCTAAGGTGGCACAATCCATCTGTGTTGCTTGCATAATTTCCACTGCATATACCTGAGGCTGAGCATGGCCATTCACATTCCTGACATAAATAAAGAAGCATGCACATTCATCCTTACCTACTTGACAGGTGCACTTGAATAAATAAATGGCTGATAAAAGGTGGGAAAGGGTGAGGGAAAAAATGTGAAGTGGGAAAGAAATGGGTTAAATCTTTTAACAAATAGACCGGCAGTGTATTCTCTCTGTCAGCCAGTGAGAAGCCTAATTAACAGAAAAGGGTGTGGGTGGAAATGAGAAATGACTCATCAGCACTCCAAACCCCTGCCTCCTCATCGTCACCCTCTTTCCTGGCCCCATCCCCCCTTCCTTTATCCTACCCCCAGGAAAGAACGAGGGAGGAGACAGGGCTAGTGCAAACAGAGGGCTGGGTCAGGAAGAGAACTTGTGTGAAGAGGGAGGTGTTTTGGAGGAAAGACAGAAAACATTAAAATTCATGGCCTTTTTTATTTTGCTTGCTGAAAATCAATACTGTCTACTATGGATGAGGTGAACAGTGGACAACAGCGGTTGTGGTTCAGGGTTGTGGTGATAGAGAGGTGGGGGATAGCGGGGAATAAGCAGGGTGTGGGGGCTAGGAGGACACGAGGGCTGCTGTTCATTACGTGTAAAGAGCAGTGGATGGGGCACGGGGCTATTGTCCGAGTGGACAGGGAGGGGACGCCGCAAAAAGCCAGACCGTATGAAAGAGCCACGTGTATGCGGTCACGGTAATTCAGTGCGCACACACACACACACACACACACACACAAGGATGCATTACTATCCTTGTGAGAACCATCCACTGACAGTTATTAATGCAGCTAATTAATTCTATGCTACGCCTAAACCTCAAACTAACCTCGGTAACCAAAAGGAAATATTTTAGCGCTTTTATTTATTTATAATAAAACATGCAGTTTTTGTAAACAAGCAGTTTTGTCTGCCAAATGGCCACATAACATCAAAATGTTTACACACCCTGACATGCCCATACTTGCTCAACATGCAGGTCAACCTACTTTCACTGTGGAACAATAGTGAGAGTAATACACAGTCATGTTCTGAAGAAAACATGTCCTGATCATACACACTATTTGAAACAGTTTTTCTCTGTGCAGAAACCAAATGCACACACACACACACACACACACACACACACACACACACACACACACACACACACACACACACACACACATGCTCCTCTACATTTTTACACTCATTAAACATACACAATTGCTACATGAAGAGTGGAATCTGGTCAGTGGCCAACAGTTTTGTGATTTTTTAAATGTAAAAATGTTTAGTAAAATAACAGTAAAGGGGGACTGTGTGAGTGTGTGTATATAATATTGTGTAAATATTCCTTATTCTGTGTGTGGTAGAGTGTGTGAAGCATAACTAGGCCAATCGACATCCCCCTGTCCACTGCTCTCTTCTTCTTCTTCTTCTTCTTCTTCTTCTTCTTCTTCTTCTTCTTCTTCTTCTTCTTCCTTTGCCTGGTCCTTATGCAGATGTAGGGGTGTGTATTTGTGTGTGTGTGTGTGTGTGTGTGTGTGTGTGTGTGTGTAAGTACTGCATATGCATTCTATAGAGACAGGTGTCTTTGTGCACCTATAGGGCTCAGGCAGTTGGTTACTATGGGAATAGGTGTGAAGGGCTTGGCTGGTGCTTTTTTGATGTGGGTAAAGCATAAATAATTTAAGGAGGCAGCATTGAAATGCAAAGGTTGAGGTGTAGATATGTGGACCGTATTGATGTTTGTGAATTTCATCATCCACTCAGTAAGCTGTTTCCATCTCTAGCTGTGCAGCCAAAATGTTGCCGTTGTCCATTTTATGTATCTGAATCTGATATCCATGAGTTGCTCTGTCACATTTATCTAACAGCATTAGAACAGGCTTAACTGCAACACTAAGTGCTTGTTAGGAAACTTTCTGCTTTGTCTTAAACCGAAGACTTTTTATACTTTTTTCAACTTAATTATGTCCATTTGTGGATAAATTCAGGCTTAGGAGGTTAAATGGTCTCTGCTTTGTGCAACGGTAATTTTTTTTTTACATCATTATTGGTAAAGTTACAGGCTACAGGTTTTATTAAAGGGAAGCTGTTTACCATATATGGCAATTTGGGGGATGTCTCTTTATGCAAATGAGCATGGCCCATGATGTCTCATTTATCAGTGCAAGCATAGAACTAGTTATAAATTTGCACTTATCAGCTGCCAGGAATCTCATGAAGATTCTCAGCTATATGAAATGGACATTAATAAATAATAAATCCTACATGTTCTAAACATGCATAAGGCTCATCTGCATAATGAAACACCTCCCAAATCACCTTATAAGGTAAACAACTTCCCTTTAAAAAGCCCAGTACCCTGCCTGTGGTACTGGTCAAAAGGTTTAAGAATAGGAACTTCACAGACAATGATGTAGAAATACTGCTGCATGGAGTAAAACAAACTGGTTTATTTGGCACTTTTACAAGTGGTTTATTTAAATAAATTATTATGGCTACATGTGTGCAATCAGTTCCCCACATTTACAGTTAGAAAACTTGCAATGGCATGAAAGTCTCTCATTATTGTCTTTTGCTGCCGGTTGTTGAAATGTAATGAGCTCCAGTGTGAGCGATATGAATGCATGTATTATTATTCGGCTGATAATTGACTGGGAAATGCCAGACCTATCTGCAGTTTATCACTGAAATGTGTGTGGCTAAAAACCCTACATCAGAGAGCAACTAAAACTGCACTGAGTAAACAAAATGGACTGATGATCCACTAGAGGTTCCAGCTTCTCAAAAACACTTTCCTCCCTGCGCAAAGCTTTTATTTTCTTCTTTATCTTCTTTTATTTTGATTTTACTTTAGATTTCGTCGGTGTCACCTGTTTGCACCTTATGAGCACAGAAATGAGTAATTAGTCTGACAGTTATGCTGATGTTTGTGACAATAAGTGGGATGGAACCTCCTCATGATCACTGTTGCATTTTTCTATCATTAGAGGTTCCTGAGAAACATGCATATGCACAGGTGACACGGAGGCCCCTAATTTCTCTATAGTTTTAGAATCACTTATGTTAAGTTTCTAACAGTTGGAGCTCATCTTCTGCACATGTGTAGTTAACCAGACTCAAGAGAAATGAGCAGGCCGTTTATTAAAAATCCAAGCAGACAAAGCCGGTAAAAAATCCAACATCCAGAAAAGCAGGCATAAATCAAAACACAGTAGGGCACGAATCATCGGAAGATAAACCAAAAGAGTAGTCAAGGAGCAGAGTGATTGGTTAAAAAGCCAGTGAAGTAAAAACTGAAGCTCGTGCTCTGGCAATGACAAGCTCTGCGATCATCATCACTATCATGTGACATGTCACATGTATCATGTGATAATACACATGCTGACGAGAGGGGTATGATGCAGCATTCGCTATAATTACTGATGTCATACGTCACTAATTATCTGTCTGTTTCTCAGCTGTACATATGGTGGACTACATAAGCACAAGGGCGTGCATAGACTCGTCAGCTAATACATTCACTAGTTGTTGCTGTGGGGATGTCAACTATTTTTAGGAGGTGAAAAAAACATTGAAACAGACTGAAGAGAAAGCATCTTAATGTAGATTGCTAGTCTGAAATGATTTCAGACTCATTGAAGTCAATTCTACAGTCATGTGCTCAAGACTATGCTGGGAAAAGTCTTTTTTTTTTTTTTTTTAATTTCTTTCACTTTAATAGACCGTTAACACTAATCCATATATCACTTTGCATGAAGTGCAAAGGTGTGTGTGTTTGTGTGTGTGACAATTTTTTAATCCCACTCCCAAAAGAAATTCCTCCCATAGTTATTTCTGTTTCCTTGAACGCTAAATAAATTTGAAATAAAGTCCATGCACTATGGCAGAGTGAATTCCAGCGCTGTGTGAAAGAGCGCTTTTGGAGCCGCGGGTTGCACATCACTATCCGATCCCATTCAGCTAGTTTAGAGTCAGATCATTGGCGCATTACAGCTCAAAGAGGCTCCAGACTTGAACATGGCTCAGCTACTGAACATGAAAACCTCCCAGACTGTAGGCATAACATCCTCTATCCATCATTAAGAATAAGGAGTTTCTGAGCCATGAACTCGTTCACACAAGTGCATTTTAACTGGCACATCCTTAACGAGTGGAACAGGAAACACAGATTTATTGTTTAATAAATCTGTAATTTAAAGCCTGTGTGTGGCTGTTAATTGAAGTGCAGTTTCATCACTTTCTGTGCTGCACTAATAAAACAATCTAAAAAAAGCCATGTCCTGAAATGATATTTGCTTTAACTGTGGAAAAGACAACTAGTCAACTACACTTTTGATTTACTGGTCAGTGAATGCATGGTGCCATGTGATGGACTGGCATCTCATTCAGGATCAGCTCAGGACCCACCATGACCCTGGGGAGGATAAAGCACCTGAAGAGGAATGAAACTGAAATCCATTTTGCTGCTACTGTATTATTGTAGTCAACCTACAAAAAATGGGAAACTGAACCCTCACACTCATCCAAGTCACCCCAGAATAATTTGACATCACTGACCAATGCTAGCTAAATGCTAACTAGCTAATTAGTCTCACTATCAATGTTGGCTACTACTTTTAGTTTACGTTAAAACTAAGGCTGCTAGCTATATAGGCCGAGGCTAAATGGCGAAGTGACAGCGCTTGCTGCTTACGAAAGGGCCTCATTTTTATAGTGAAGGTTTTAGAGACAATCTTTTAAACTATACAGTGATTTTCAGAATGAACTACAACAAAAATATGTTTAGCTGTATAGACTAATAATGCAGCCAGTTGCAGTTTTACTTGTTAGATAGTGATATTGCTGTTAATACAGCCTAATTAGCTAATGCTAGCAACGTGTTTGCAGATCAGCATCACCTGCACTTGGAGTTACATTAAAAATGTCTGTTATTGTTCTGCATTTTGCTACGATCCTTTGGAGGTATGGAAAATATTGGCATGCATCTGCAATACACATATTCTGTTTTTGCACAGCACTGGCCCAAAGAAATGCACGTAATGTGCCAGAACTGTGGATTCTCTTCTATCATTTTCTATTGTTTGTGGAGAATATGGAGGAAATTCAAACACAGTAAAACATAAACAGTGATGGACAAGTTCCCGAATGTCACACTGGGAGATTGGATTTGTTTTCATTCTGTCTGAATACTGTATATGCTGTTTTGGTATGTTTCAGTTGAATGCAGTGTTGTAGAACATAGGCCTTGAGTTTTAAGTGTGTGTGTGTGTGTGTGTGTGTGTGTGTGTGTGTGTGTGTGTGTGTGTGTGTGTGTGTGTGTGTGTGTGTCACAGAGTAAAAAAGAGGATAGGCCTGAATTGCACAATGGATCTTGGAGTGTGAGTACGCATGGAGGTTGGCATGCATTCTTTTAGGTGTGTGTGTGTGTGTGTGTGTGTGTGTGTGTGTGTGTGTGTGAGAGAGTACCTTTTGGCAGTAGGCCAGTGCATCAATAAAGCCAGTTGGTGTTTGAGAGCCAGTGAGAGTCATTGAAGCTCCATTGCTCCCAGGTCTTACAGCTTATGAAATATGCCCCCCGACTCCATACTCCTTGGGGAGATGTGTTTAGTAAGAGTTGGTAAGAGAAATATAAAACTGTGAAAATCACAAAGCAAAATCTGTTGTAGAATACTATAACAGCTGATATCTTTAAACATAGTTCACCTTTGACCTTTGACTTTTACTAAGATGAAAGTACACAGATCGGAGGGGGGGGGAGTGGAACAACGGGCCTCATATATCTTTTAATAGAGTTGTGGGTAAATGTTTCCGTAAGCCAAACCAAACTAAGTTTCAGAAATGTGGATTTTCTTCGTAGTTGCGTGCATATGTTGAAGAATGACAATGACCTGTAAATGACCAGCACAGCACAGCTGATTTGCAGAGGATTCTCAGCTGAACTCCATACAAGGCAAAGCGCACACAGCTGAAATGGTGAGTAAACAGCTAAAAAGACTTGGAGGCAGAAATGAAAGATATTTTGACTCATGTCTATGCCAATAAAATATGTAATATTTAGCAGTGTAACAGCACCTGAAATCTGGAGCTGAAATACAGAGAAGGTGAATTAGATGTGGATTAACGGAGGGGAAATGAAAATGGTTTGAAAACAGAGATGATTGTGTACCCAGGTGATCGCGGACACCGACCACACAGAGAAACTGCTTTTTTATTCAAAGCAAAGTGTCTTGGCGACTGTTGGCCAGTGTGTCCGCTCTGACGCTGTATTAGGAAAAGCAGGAAGTGTGATAGTAAGACAGAGGATGGCCCACTAGAGAGTGTACGGCGCACTGCAGCTTGAGACATACCAGATCAGGCACTTATCAACCATGTAATGCTGACCCTAATAAAGAGAAATATAAAACTGAAAAAATCTGCAAAATCTGTTGTAGAATACGATAACAGCTGATATCTTTATCTTTAAGCATAAAATTTCACAAAATGGTCATTAAATTTGTGTGTGTAATTGAAATACATGAGCATTTTGAACTTGACAGTGTACTCGGTATATAAAAGTGCAGTAATTCATCACAAATGATATGATTTGAAGCAGATCAATCGAGGTTTACATTAGTTAGTCCTCTTATGTGTAAATTTGCACACACGACCATGAGTAGCATATGAACATTTTTCTGAAATTACAGGATTTTAAACAAATTTCTTGTGTAAATATTCTTACAAATGGTTTACGAATAAATCTGTTTACATCCAGTTTGATAAATGAGGCCCAATGTGTGATATAGGTGTGTGTCCTTATGCATGTGATATAGGTGTGTGTCCTTATGCACGTGATATAGGTGTGTATGTTTTTGCATGCGATATAGGTGTGTGTCCTTATGCATGTGATATAGGTGTGTGTCCTTATGCATGTGATATAGGTGTGTGTCCTTATGCATGAGATATAGGTGTGTATGTTTATGCATAGTTGATATCAGAAGTGTCCACCCCAAACCAGGAGGATATGAATGCCTTGGAAATGGTCACTAAGGGAACAGATGGCTGAAGACTGAAAGTGTGTGTGTGTGTGTGTGTGTGTGTGTGTGTGTGTGTGTGTGTGTGTGTGTGTGTGTGTGTGTGTGTGTGTGTTTTTCTGAACTAGTATGTTTTTTTTAATTACACAACGTCCTCCTGTTTTTTAACCTTGACCTGTACACCCTCAGTAATGTCCACACACACGAACAACACTTCTTTAGGAAGGATGTAATGAAAGCAAAGTATAATGTTATTTGTTGAGGAGCAATGTTATGGCTCTCGACCAACCAAAACCCTTCCCTATAGAAGGAGATATAAATTATATTTCAGTAATATGAACACACATGACTGAAATAAAGTTACATAAGCTATATATACATAGTCTATATGTGTGTATCTGAATGAGCAGAGCTGCATGTATATCCTGATAGGCCTGTACACTCTTCTTGATGATCCACATTTCTTTTTTTTTACTCTTTACTATGTCTTAGCACAACTGTTGCTTTTCTCCATGTCCTGCCTTATTTCCAGCAGCCCTTCTCCTCTCTTTCCTCTCTCCATCTCTTTCCAGTTCTCCCTCTCTATTGATCTACTCATAGTTTTCTGTCTTCACTGCGCTGGCTGGCTGGCGTTAATCAATACAGATAATTGTCTGCTTTCTGCCGATGCCAAACAGTCTGTGTTTTTCTGAATGAATCCAGGTCTTCCCTACACACACACACACACACACACACACACACACACACACACACACACACACACACAAACCCTACTCGCCTGGGATTCCCTCCATTAATGACAGGAGATAACCTGCTTTCTTTACCGATCGCCTCCTACACACACACACACACACACACACACACACACGCCCGTCCCCATCGACTTCTCTGCCCCCAATATTGATTGCCGTGAGATATCGGCCCCACGTGCCCTTCTCTCCAAGTGTAAACACAGAGTGCACGTGGCGCTAACAATGCACACACACTCACGCATAAACAAATATGCCAACGCTCTTGTGCACACTCACACTGACCCTGTGCAGTTCAAATGATGGGCTCCATTGCTTACAGCTCACGCTGTTTTAACTGAAGTGGACGCATAAGTTACCTGAGCCTTATGAGACTTAGCTTACTTTTTAGACTTTTAGCTTGCCAGTAGTTTTACTTCTGTTTGTACAATATTACTCTCCATCCAAATATCCAGATGTCTTACATGCACACCATACAGCCAAAAGTATGTGCACCCCATGACCATCACACCCATATGTACCTGTTGAACGTCTCATTCCAGATTTATTCCCCCTGTGTGTGCTGTTATAATGAGCTCCGCTCTTCTGGAAGTCTTTCCACTAGATGTTGGAGCGTGGCTGTGGGGATTTGTGTTCATTCAGCTACAGGAGCGTTAGTGAGGTCAGGCNAGCTCGCTTTGTGCACAGGGGCATCATCATGCTGGAGCAGGTTTGGGCCTCTGAGCTCCAGTGAAGGGAAACTGTAATGCTACACAGAGACATTCTATATAGTTGTGTGCTTTCAGCTTTGTGGCAACAGTTTGGTCACAGATGGGTGTGATGTTCAGGGGTGCACATACTTTTGGCAGTATTGTGTACAAAAAAGGTGCAAGGGCCAAAATACAAGGACAATATAATCTGCATAAACATCCTAA
>CM074973.1:13052749-13067736 GCA_037577455.1 Pangasius macronema | reverse complement strand
TTTTTTGTCTCTTGCTCCTTTTTCTTCTTTTGACATTTTGAAGCAGTTCTTACAACCTGGTTACAATCCACCAGCGTGAAGTGTGAATACTTGGAATGTTTCCCCCGGTCTTAAGATTTTGTTCAGGAGTGTATAACATGGAGCTAAGCTCTAATCAGAGTCACTGTAGAAACTTTTATATAATATATGGGACAATTTGTTTAACATCTCTTGAGATCAGTTTAAGTCAAATATAAAATTATTCAGCATGTTTTTTTCAGATGCTGTTGCACATTTCAAGCTTTAAGTGCTCTTATTCTATTATGCTTATTTTATTAGACTTCTTTCTAGGATTAAATACTTAAACTTAGAAAAATTATCTGCCAATAGAAAAGACTATTCCCAGCTTGCAATTAGCAAAAATGTCTAGAAATAGGTTTAATTATCAACACTTGTTTTGCTGTAATCTAATACTAAATAAATCAAAATGTCATTTTTGCACTGAGGAGAACCAGAGGCAGGTCTCAGTTCCTCACAATTCTGCTGTGAAAATATTCTTCAGAATCAAAAGCGATGAAAACACCCTTGACCTCCTTTCTGTTGCTCTTCTGTCCATCTCTATAAGACAGAGCAAGTGGAATGATGAGTCAGTTAATCTGCAGTAACATTATCGTAGAGTTAAGGTTCAATTCTCCATAAATAAGCTAACATCAAGCACATTGATTGGAACACAGAAGGCAAATTAAACATTGCAGAACAATGCTGTTTGTATTTCAGGATTTCACGCACCTAGCTTTGAATCAGTCTTCACCAGATTACACTGTGAACTAGCTAGCTACATTTACACAGAATCTAATAAACAAATTTCGACATGATCAGGACTTAATTAAAGGTAAGATATCAATAAAATTTGAAGTACACATCTCTGTCTCTTAGTGTTTGCTCATCTGTAGTCAGATTACACGATGGACAATAAACTGGACAACATCTGTTAAAGAAGCATGATTGGCACTTAATTTGTTCCTGTGAAACACAAATGTGTGATGCAGTGAGTTTGGTTCTTGCCGTCCATCACACCAGAAGTACAAGCAGAAAACCTGAAGTTAAAACAAGATACTGTGGATGCAGGACCAATGTTGCAGATCTTTCTGGCTCTCTTACCCCATGAATATGCTACAAAATACTACGGAATGCCATTTAAGGCCAATTTTAAATACATAAATATGACATTATTTAATAGCAGAATTTATTAATTGGAGAACTAAAATAAGAGTGTACATGATCTCTATTTATTATTTCTGCGTTTCATTAAATTATGCACCCAAAAATACAGATATCTGAAGCCTCATGGCCAATTACTGTGGATGAAACCCATGCCGAAAAATTAAGACAAATATGCCGGGATCGCAGAATGTGATGATCACGAGAAGTACTGTTCATGACACCTAGCCTCAATGTCTGCACAGTATGGGCTTAGCCACTGTTTGTGGTCATATATCATCATATATCTTTGTATATCATCCTAAAACTGTTTTTTTTTATTGTCTCTTGCTTTTATGCTACAAAAAATACATACAGCAAAAATCTCTGCTTTATTAGGACACATCTTTATCCCTGAAATTTTTGGGGCTTAAAGGCAAGTGCTTGTTTGAAAAACTTTTGCCCCGAGAGCACTACACACACACACACACACACACACACACACAAAAAAAAAGCTTATAGTTGTGAACTGCACATGGGTAAGTTCTATAATTTTTTTAAGCTTATCGTCTGAATTTAAGTTGCCTGTTCTGAATATTGCACAGAATCTGGTAGAGGGCAGTTACAGGGTCTGAGTGAAACCAGCATATAAACATGCACTGTACATTTTGTGATGCTGGTAATAGTATTAATAACTTACAGAAGAAAGTGCACACATATAGTACACACAGTTTGCACCTTTAAGGTGTTCTCTAAGAGAAAAGCCTTTAAAATTAATCACATTATTATTTAAGAACTACAAGATACTAGAAATGAGCTTATGCATTCTTCCTGTCACACAACAGAACCAGAAGCCTACCTCAGAGGAGATCCTTCTGATGGCCGAGCAGCTCAACATGGAAAAGGAAGTGATCCGTGTGTGGTTCTGCAACCGGCGGCAGAAAGAGAAACGCATCAACCCCTCAAGCGCCACCCCTCCCCTGCCCAGCCAGCCCCCCCCTGCAACACACAAACCCCCCTGCTACAGTTCACACATGGTATGACCCACTAGTGATCTGTCGACTGCGAAGAATGCGGTGTTGCTATGCTTGAAGTGTAATTTAACCAGAATGCTTCTGTGGAATCCTCTTTTGAGCTCAAAATTCAGATATCGAAATTACAGATTTTATGTGAATTAGGCCAAAAGTGAATCATCCGGGATTTCCTGGGAAAAGTAGATGAAACTCGGTATTTAGCCAATCACAGTCATCTGCTACACTCGCGTCCATGAAGTGGACTGATTCTAAAGTATTTATGCTAAATTCAACTGGCAGCATGCTAATGCTAGCATAACCTAGAGTGGATATAAAAGTTTATACACCCCTGTTAAAATGGCAGGTTTTTGTTCTGTAAAAAATGAAACCAAGATAAATTATTTCAGAACTTTTTCCCCCTCAATGTGAAATTACATCATATAAAAATTAAGTGAAAAACAATCAGAAGCTTTTATAGGGAAAAATAGGAAAAATACAAAAACGTACAATAACCTGGTTGCATAAGTATACACACCCCTAAACTAATACTTTGTTGAAGCAGCTTTCGACTTTATTACAGCACTCAGTCTTCGGCTCAGAGTCTATCAGCACATCTTGACTTGGCGATATTTTCTCACTCTTTCTTGCCAAAACCTTCCAGATCCATCAGATTATAAAGGCATCTCCTGCGCGCAGCCGCTTCAGGTCACCCCACAGATTTTTCTCTGGCTCGGCCGTTCAGAAACACTGATCTTCTTTTGATGAAGCCATTGCTTTGTTGACGTGGATGTGTGCTTCGGGTCATTGTTGTGGTGAAAGCTGAAATTCCTTTTCATCTTCAGCTCACTAACAGACACCTGAAGGTTTTGCATTAAAAACGACTGGTATTTGTAGCTATTCATGATTCCCTCCACCTTGATAAGACCCGCAGTTGATGCTGCCACCACCGTGCTTCACCGTGGGTATGGTGTTCTTTTGGTCATGTGCTTTTTTAATTACTTTTGAACATGAGATTGAATGTGATTGGTTCATTCTGAACACAGCCACACCCCCAATTATAAAAGGGTGTGTATACTTATGCAACCAGGTTATTGTAACTTTTTTATTTTCCCTTTAAAATGTTTCACTTATTTTTTTATATGTTGTAATTTCACACTGAGGATGGAAAGAGTTCTGACATGATTTATCTTCATTTCATCCTAATGATGCACAGACGAGACAGAAACAATAACGTTAATGCAAGGATTTGTGTAAATCTTTTGTTCATTGCAAATTTAACAATTATTTTAAACAGATTTTATAAAATGTTCAGTTGATAAGATAAAGTTCAACTCTTAACTGACACACATTTGATGATTCGTTTATTGCCTGATTGATCATGACATGTTGGAATTGCACTGAAGGTCCCGCAGGACCAGTTGGTGAACTCTGCATGTGCACGCCAGTGGTTCTAAACTCTCTCACACACTCATATGAAGGTTTGTGCTGCACTGTTCTCCAGCGCACTGATTAATCTAAAGGCTGCAAGAGCAGCTGTGTCCCAAACATAATGCACACTAGGTAGCATCCTAAACAGTGAAGACACCTGTGGTGTAGTGCATTGCTGTTAACTGTGCGGTCTGTAATGTGGCTCAATATTACTTATGAGAATGAAACCTGTGCCTGTGTGTTGCTGATGCTGCGGTGTAACAGTGCTCATTCTGCATGATCATGAACTGCTTATTAACTGAAATTGAATTTGATTTTGAGATCATAAACCACACTTAACCAACGGAATCAACTAGTCACCTAATGTTGGCTTGCCAAAGATGCTGCATGTTGCTGAAATAGCGGAGAACCAACTAGGCATTGCATTGCAGTATCCTTAACCTATGAGGTGTCTATATTCAGGATTAACATGCTGCATGTTCTTCTCTCTCTGTTTTTCTCTCTCTTTTGCCCTTTCTCTCCAGATGTCCAGTCAGGGACTAGTTCAGGCTACCACCTCAAGTCTCAATGTGACGGGTAAAAGCCTAACTTTGTAATTTTCAGAGTATCTGTTTTCTGACACAAATCGTATTCTGTCAGATTTATTCTCTCTCTAATTTTCTCTCTGCAGCTGTTAGTCCCACCCCCTCTACTGCCTGCCCTCCTCCTATTGGCCATGCATTGATGAGCTCTGCCCCACCATCAGTGACTTCCCCTCCTCTCAGCACAGCTAGCCCCAGCCCCACTGGGTAAGCACATAACACTCATGTCCTCAGATTCTTTACATTTCTGTGTATTATTTTGGTTTTTATCCAAAGTGACTTACAATTGGCCTGAGCCCAGTGGATATACACTTGCTCACTGCATTCCTAGTGGTTTTC
The DNA here is from genome assembly GCA_037577455.1 of Pangasius macronema. Taxonomy (NCBI): domain Eukaryota; kingdom Metazoa; phylum Chordata; class Actinopteri; order Siluriformes; family Pangasiidae; genus Pangasius; species Pangasius macronema. Next base: position 13,063,196 of record CM074973.1, on the reverse strand, counting down.
TAGTATTCTTTATACAGGTTTATTTGAGCTCTGTTGAGATGATGAGGTTTAAGAAGTTGAAAAAACACCTAAACAACAAGTCAGACAGAAGCAGATTTTTCCTCCAACAAGCAAGATTAGATTCTTGTGAATTATACAGTGAGGAGAAATAAATATTCAGGCTTTTGTTTTTATTATTTAATATATTTCAAATGCATATATCCACTTCAAATTTACACACAATGTATTTTGAATTTGTATTCAGAAATACGAACAAAAAAGTTATACATGAGGAAAATAAGTTCAAAAATCAAACTGATGGGAAAAAGTATTCAGACAATATATTAAAAATATACAGTATATGCAAAGGTTAAAAAAAGTTCTTGGGCAAAGACCTGGTGTGATTATGAAAGATGATGCCATTTGTTGGGAAGAGGTGCGTATGATCCCAAGAAGTGTAGCAGAACAGTGAAACATGGAGGTGGGAGCATCATGATACGGAGCTGCTTCTCTGCAAACAGTGCTCGGGCATTACACCCCATTGTATACATACTTTAATGTTCATATTTATAAGTACAAAGTCAAAAGACATTCTGTGTGTAAATTTGAAGTGGATATATTAAATAACCAAATACTTCCTCTCCTTGTGTTCAAAGGCTAGTTTGATTTTTGAATAGTCAAGGACTTCCATGTCAAATTCCACTGAGCTAATCTGTCCAACATCCACGTTCACGGAGAAGTTTATTTATTTCCTAGTGACTTCAGGTCTATTCAGAAGTGACAATTGTCATCAAAAATTAACTAACATTCCTCTGTTCTTTATCAATGTGCTCAGACTGGCGGAAAATGTCATTCCCATTTTAAATTCATTTTAGGACCTTCAGTTGCTGAATAACACTGAATTAATCCCCGAATGGTAGAAAGAATGAATCTTTCGGGAATGTTACAGCATGTTAACGTTAATGAGATTTCTTTTTCCCCCTCAAACACAAATATACCTTCATACACAACCACTTTTACTCACTCACTCATTATATTGTGGGGTTTCGTGATCCCACTAAAAGGCCTTGCTTCTCCTCATATCTGTGTGTGTGTGTGTGTGTGTGTGTGTGTGTGTGTGTGTGTGTGTGTGTCTGTGTGTGTGTGTGTGTGTGTGTGTGTGTGTACACATGTATAAATGGGACCATACACATTGCAGGAACTCAGCGATGGGTGTAAGCACAAGCATGAACCAGGCGCTCATCAGCAGCCATCCACTGGCTACAATGCAAGGTTTGTTAACAAGGGAGGAAGAGGAACAAAAGGGAGGGATATAAAAAGGAAAATAATAATAACTGATATAAAGAGACAAAAACAAGAAGTAAGACTGGGAGAAATATTATTATATTAGTGAAAACAATAACCACAGGGTATTGTACAGATCTTGAGTTACTCATACTACATTTCGTGTGTTTGTGTGATTGAATGAGCGTCTCATGAGTGACTGAATGAATGACTGTCTCTCATTCGTTTATTGCCAATTCTTATTTTCCATTTCCTTGTGATCACATAACCATTGTGTCATCTTTAACCCGCTCTGCCTGTCATGTGTAGACTTTAGGGGAAAAGGCTTTGTTGACTTTGCTTGAATTAGCTGACTCTAAATTATGAGATTCATGTAACTGATTCCAAACAGTGGAACATAACGTTAGTTAAAATACTGAAAAAGTGTTGTATGTTTACATTTGTTCAATCGGCTGCTGCTTTTATACAAAGCTACAACTGAGACAGGGTGCAGCTGAGCAGATGAGGGTTAAATGTCTTGCTATAGATTAAAATGTCACTTTCCAGTACCGGTACGATACGAAGCTCTTGAATCGATACGTCTGTGAAGAGTCTTGTGCAGTTTTTGAGATATAAGAGGGGTGGACATTTTGTTGAGACCTGTCAACCTTGCACACCAGTGACTTAGCATAATTAGCCTTGCTTAATTTTCTTCCATACTAATGCACAGCTTTTGTTTCATTATACACTGCTAAGCAACACAAACTCTGTGTCATTATTAAGTTTCAATCATTTTTGATGGAATTGGAAACCTAAGGCACATATTCAAGCAATGCTTATTTCAGTTTTGTGTATCATTACATCCCTAATAACACATGATATCTACGTAGCTCAGTGCATAAAATCATGCAGAAGCAGGACATGAGCTTCAGTTAATATGAGAGAGTTTACACAGAATAGTGTGCATTGTGATCTCACTGACTGTGGTTTGGTTGTTGAGTCAAACTCTAGAGACTGTTGTGTGTGAAAATTTCAGGAGATCAGCAGTTTCTGAAAAACTCAAACCAACACATATGGCACCAGTAAACCATGCCACGGTTAAAGTCAGTGAGATGAGCTGTTCTCTTCATCCTGATGGTTGATGTGAAGGTTAACTGAAGCTCTTGATCTGCATCTGCAGGATTTTATGCACTGTGCTGCTGCCACGTGATTGGCTGATTAGATAACTGCATGAATGAGCAGGTGTACAGGTGTTCCTAATAAGCTGTGAGTGTATTTATTATGAGGAAATATTATCATAAGCCTTTCATCATGTTTCATCATCTTGTTATTCACATATAATTCACATTATATGAAGCCATAAATCAGACTCATTTTTATGCCTACCATTGTGTTTGTATGATCTAGCATTGGCTATTTGTTCAAAACCTAGATATAGGAAACCTAGATGTTGCATTAGTTGTTGTTGCTAACTACTCTGATATGTTAAAGTACATTTTTGTGCTTTTTCTGACTACATTTTTAGACGTGGCATCTAGCTTTCCTATCTCAGGCTTAGATGAATAATTGGGCTGTGTATAATTAGTTTTTTCTTTTCACAGCTCTGGCTGTCAGGGGTGGCCAGATGCCCATCTCAGCTCTAGAAAGCAGCGGTCAAATGTTCCTGGGCGGGGCCACAGCTCCAGGGATGGGACTATGCTCCTCCTTCTTTCTTAACCGCCCCACCTTGTTGCCCATGGCCACAGGCACCAGTACAGGATTGATCAACACAGCACATGCATGTTCACCTTCCAGTGCCAGCCACATGAGCCCAGACTCCTGCTCTGCCTCTCTGTGCTCAAGCCCTGCTTCCTACTGCTCCTACAGTGAAGCCTCTCCGCCACCTCTAGGAGGGCCAATGGCAGAGTGACACCTGCAACGGCCTATCACACGCTGAAGGGGAGGAGTCAGATGCAGCTGAGACAAAAACAAAAAAAACTGCCTTTTCAAGTGAAGCCTTCTCTCACTCCCTCCATTTCTCTCCTCCACTCCCTCTCCCACAATACCAAAAATATCCTGAACAAGGGAAGAATGGGTGTGAGAAAACACGAAGATGGGGTGGATGAACAAAGAAATTTATTGGTCTGTTCATTTTAAGGGCAGAGTTGCAGTGCTGCTTTGTTCGTCATAAACAATAATGTACACTTACACCTTTATAAACAAAAAAAGACACTTATACAACCAGCTGGAGCAGAAGGTAAGGATGAGAGCCAAATAGTGATAGTTGTGAAAGAATAAGGTGGAATGAAGGGAAGATGTCTGACTGCGGTCAGCGGATGGAAGGGATGAGCGGATGGAAACCAAAAAAGTAGCTTGAAAAAAAAATGACTCAGAAAGACAAAAATGACAAACATGCCAAAATAGCCAAAACCAAAACACCAAAAACTGAAACCAAAAATCGGAGAGAAAAGCTTTACGTAAAAAGACTTTAAAACCTGACCTGTCCAGGATCAGATCATCAGCGCCACAAATACTCCTCATTTTTCAGGTTTTCTGTTTGTTTGTTTTTTCATTATTTTATATCCTGCTTCAGATTCTTTCAGATTTGATTTTATTTGCATTATTTTTCTTCTTATATGTCTTTTGTGTACATTTACATCTTTCTCAAACTACCTCTACCATAAGCTTGCTAGAGTAACTATTTGAGACTGCCATCATTTTCCTAGCCACTTTTTATTTAAAGAATTCTTTTAATAATAAAACTGTTCTCATTATGTGTATCAGTGGCATGATAAGCTGGGTGTTTGTACTAGTACTGCTATAAGCTCAAGCCCTTTAGCATATTGATTCCTTGTCTTGTTTTATTCATGATACCAAATCAACTCAGACTCATTCTCTTCATCTCTTGATACCAAAGCATTTGTCTGTCCTTGTGGCATCAGCAAGCAAGTGTTCAGACGAGACCTCAGATATGTCAGAAGAAAAACACACTACCAACATCTATCAGCTAAAAAAGTGATGCTTCCCTGTGAATCCTCTCGTGACCTTCTCCCGCGTGCCGGAAAGCGAAAGATCAAAAGGGTCAAATCAAGAACGGGATTAAAAAGGAGGGAGAAAACCCGACACGCCAGAGTGGCCACGTGTAAAGATGGATGTGTGGGAGAAGTTCTACAAGCACCCTCTACAAGGGAAAGCCTTCAAAATGGAGTACAAAGCATCACTACTGTTGATTTTCTTTTGTTTTGTTTTTCAACACAAGGAGCAAACCAAAAAAGTGAGCAAAACTGAGGAATGAGTGAACTAAATGAAAACAAGGAGCCACAAAAAGAAAACTAAATACAATGCAATGAGCAAATATGAGGTGGATGAAGAGGATGTGCTGGGGCAACAGCTGATCATAGACTATGCTTGCTGTGATTGGCAGTTCAGTGGTGAATGACATGCAAGCTCCATGCTCCTCTCCTCCTACCTCCTTTCCATGATGTGTGACCTTGGTTTTTTCACTCACATTCCTGAGGAATATTTATTGACCTCACTGAACTGAACTTAAGATACATATATATTTTGTTTTATTGCCTTTTTCTTGCTTTATATGTTGATGCTCTATGACTTTGTCTCATTCTTTCTATTTTTGGGATGATTAGGATAATGTATTGCCTATTTTGATATGTTGTTTTGATCTTACTGTGGGGAGTTTAAAATATTACTGTGAAAATGTAGCTTCCAAGTTATTCCTTGATCGAGAATGTTGTGAAAAAAAATAAGCCAAAACTGGAAAAACCAAAAGCAAAATCTTTTTTGATACATAAATGAGCCAAATAGCAGCCAAACCAATGAAGAATGGATGAAGGGAGACAGCTAACTACCTGCACTGGTGCTAGGAGAGATTGAAGGTGTGTATTGAAGAGTGCTTGTGTGTGTGTGTGTGTGTGTGTGTGTGTGTGTGTGTGTGTGTGGGTGTGTGTGTGTGTGTGTGTGTGTGTGTGTAAAAAATATTCTCCAGCATATAAACCAAACTGAAATGAACCAGTTAGCCTGCACACCTTCTGTCCATTGTATCACCAGAGAGCAGTGAGTAGCTACTGTACATCATCTCAGAAAAGACGTAAAAGAACAAGGACACAGAAACCAACGCTGAATCTAGCTGCAGTGTGAAGTCGGGGGTGAGCGGGTGGGAGGGGCTTAATTCAACTGTAAACCCAGTTGACTTACATTTCTAGAATGTACCTGTTAGTGTTTCAATAGATTTTGTAGAAAAAAAACTTATTGCTAATGTGAAAAAGGCTGTGATAAAAAAAAAAAACCTTATGAAATGCTGATGATGAAAACTTCAGACCAAAAGCTTTAAACTGTTTGTCTTTGAATTTTCTTTTTCATGCAAAGATTTGTGCTTATTTCTGGAATTGTTGTTTTGCAATTTTCAGTGTTTTGCTTGATGGTTTGTATGGTACTGGTTTCTTTATTTATTTGTTTATTTATGTATTTATGATGTTTTCTTTTTTTAATTTATCAGTTTGGGCATTTTAATCATTATAAAACAAAAGGGATAGATTTGGGGGTGACATTTTAGGAACAAAATGCTAGTTATGTATGTAATTGTGGTTCTTTGAACACCAGATGAGTGCCAGGGGTGGTGTTTAAACATGTGCCGAGACCTTACCACAAAGTCAAGTGGTGATGGTATGATGGTGATGGTATTTTACTATTAAATAACACCCATAATGGCTATATGTCTCTGTACCTTTCTCATCGAGATCCTGTTGGTTTGGCATCGGTTAATCATCTGTATAACCTACACCAAGAGGAAACCAAGCACCCTAGGACTGACCAGAAGGGTGCTCGGATATGACTGCTGGACTCACTCCACTGGGAGAGATGATGTTGATGTCATAGAATCTGGGAAAGGTGCATGGTTGATGCCCAGGTAGCAATGGTGCAGACCTCCTGGAGAAGCACACCTCTGAGTACATCCCATAAGGAGGAGATGCTTCATGTAGAGTGGCATGTCATGGCAGGAGCTGGGTGTCCGGCCTGCCTGTTGGTCAAAGTGGTGGCATCTACCACCCAGTCTTTGCTTAGACAGGGGGATTCCACACTGTTTCCATTGTAACAGCTGATCGAATCACCACCACCCAGTCCACATAGTACTGTAAGGTGTACACTGGGCATAGCAAGGATAGCTCAGCTGGTTCATGGAATGCTATGAGGTCAACCAACTGATTTACACCAGTGGGTGATATAACTTTAGGCAGGAACCCTGGGTTCAGCCACAGAGTTACGCCTGCATCATCTGGCCAAGGGGTATGCAGGGCGGACTTATAGATTTAGTATGTAATTGTACGTAGTATGTAATCACTTTCCAAAGTGACTACCAGCAAGAAGGTGGTCTTTTGCTTCAGCTCAGCATCCTGTATATAGTCATAAGGAAAGAGACTCTAACACAGGGGATGAAGTCCCATGCTGGAGTCTTGGGGGAGGGCCAGGCACAAAGACATCTCACTTCCTTCAGAGGGGTTGTGACAAGTTTGCATGTGCCTAGTGAGACACCATTCATAGTGTTGTAGTGTGCAGTAATAGCTTCTAATATGCATGTACATATATACACATAGATGGAGATTATTCTTTGTTTAGCAGTTTCTGCATAGAGGTTAGTACTTTAGGCACCAGACAATATATGTCCAGATGATGTCCATTTACTTCCACTTTTGAGAGCATACAAGTCCCATGTACTAAGGGTTGATGTGTTTAATAATGTTTATTGTACAGTGTGGTTATAGTTATTGGCCTGTGCTTTCCTGTGAGAGGCCACACCCATAGATGCAGGTACCCTGACTGAGAAGGACTCTGTGGTCTGATTGTTATTCTGTTGGCAGAATCAATAGCAAAGGTGGAAAAATCATACAGTAATCCACCAGCCAGCTCTGTGCAGGGTGAAGGCTAACATGTGCTTCTTCTAAGATACATGAAGCCAGCCAACTTTTTGAACTGCTGTTCATGCTGCATCATAGGGCAGCGTAATACACTCAGAGGAAAGTGCTATCTACCCTCTTCTGCATACATGAGCTCACAGAAGCCCAAGATAACCTAGGGTCACTTTTATCTGAAAGGGAAGAAAACATATTACACATAGCACACACATCCACCTGCAGGAATTTGCTTGCAAACAATATACTGTCCAAATCTGAGTATAAACTAAATGGGTATAAATCTGCCTAACAAGTGTGCTGTGATTGAATCAGCATCACTGTGCATTCTTTGCATCAAACGTCCATTCTAACAGTTGCTTCTCTGGTCACTGCCGAGGCTGATGCCTGTACTCTGTTTCTAGAAAGCTCAGGCAATGACTGCACAAGTGTGAGTCCTGCATTGGAGCTGAGACTATGCATATAGTGGGAGCCAGTGATTTGGTGGTTCACCACAAGGAGGGAAAGCCACCTGGAAACAATAGCTAGTGAAAACACAAGCCTGGGGATGTGGAAACTGAATGAATCACTGAGCGAAAACAAAAAATAAACCTAAGCACCTCAGCACTGAAAAATGGGAGAGAAACCCACTCCTATATACATACATGCACGTTAGCAGTACCCACTAACTTCACAAGCTCAGCAGTGTGAGCAAGGTATGCAGAGGGAAACCCATTCAATCTCACTAGGGGCAGACATCACACACCCTTGGTAATAGACTGAGAGGTGAATGCCGTGCAAATTCACAAAAATAGCTAACAGAAAAAATTAAGTGGGTTGGAGTTTAACCCCAGTTTTGGAAGCACCAACTGCAGTCAGAAGCTGCTATGGAGACTGCTCCAAAATATTCAAAAAGGTCACATGTGGCAAGGAGAATAAAAGGACATATAGCCACTAAGGGTGTTTTTTTTTATAGCAAAATACTATGTCATACTGTCAAAACATGGTAAGGGCTTGGCATGTGCTAGAAGGTATACAGGTGTTTAAACACTGCTCCTAGTGGTTGTGGGGGGAATAGATCTGTCATTACTGAGATTATTGCAATATCTTTTTAAACACCAATCTTTTAAACTGCTGAAATCAACTGTCCCTTTAGTGGGCACAAAGGTTCTCCTGTGGCCTGATTTTCCCAGTGCTTTAAAACCAACCAAACCAAAGGGTCTAATGGAGAAAAATGGCTAAAAAAGGTGCATGTAGTCACCCAATTCATTCATTTTCTTCTGTCCCCATTTTTGGACTGGTTTAATAACAGAGGAAGACAGATACTATTTTTCTCCATATACCTCATGTTAAAAATACCAAAGTCAGTTTTGAGCATAGATGTTGCCCAGGAGACAGAGTTTGATTAGAAAGATGTTGATTTGTCTAAGTGTTCACAACAACATACAAGTAATTACTAAAATCTATAGGCTATCTAACAAAACTATTTAAATACAGAATTTGGCCCAACGTATTGCCTTCACAGCAATAAAACAAATTAATACATGAGATCTAATCTTACATCATTACCGCATTGATTCCCAGGTGCTCACTCACTTCTAAAGGAACTAAGTGCTGTTTGATTTGATTGGTTATAACCCAATTATGGAGTCATGTATTCATTTTAACACAGCCCCTTTCTACAACTGCACCACCCTTCAGCAGGTTACCGCCTGCACAGTTGCTCACAAAAATACAAAAATTAATTCTGTCATGTTTTAATCTGGCACTTTGTCACGTTATGATCATGAACAGAGGGCCCTTAGGTGTTAAAGCCAAGAGAATAGTTACAGTTCCTTTTACATTATAAACAATGTATGTTCACATGAGTGTGTGTGTGTGTGTGTGTGTGTGTGTGTGTGTGTGTGTGTGTGTGTGTGTGTGTGTGTGTGTGTGTGTGTGGACTTGGGGTGGGTCCTCTGTGGAAAACCTAGAGTGATACCAAAGGTAGACCTGAGATAGATCACATCATAGACACGTATACAGTTTTTAGTATATACATTTGGCACGTCTACATTTAAAGAACAGCGACTGCATCTCAGATGACTTTGCTTTTCACATTGCCATTCATGTTTTGCATATAGTGACTGGAATTACATTTTAATATGTCCTATATTGGTTTATGGTTTCATAAACCACAGAGAATAGCCACCAAAATACAGAATTAGTGTAAAACATTTTATATTACATGCATAACTTCCATTATATTTTGGATATTTAGAAATTAATAGAGTCAGTAGTTATACTGATAAACAGGAATGTCTATTTTACTAGTAATACACTTGTAAAAAAAACATTTACAAATTACTGACAAATGGATAGTAACAAAAAAACAATATAGAACATAAACTTTGCTGTAAATTTTGTTTCTTTAGAATACGTACATACCGTTTTAGTCTTTCCTGTTCCTTTGTGTTTTATCAATACAGCTTTAATCCAAAGGTATTTTGATGAGGGCAGCAAAGATACTTATATAAAAAACTCACAACTGAAACCAAAGAGTTCCACCCTTACACGTTCTGTTTACATGTTTTTATGAAACATGCATACATTTTCATTATTCTCATTCTCAGAAAAATGTTCTCATGAGATATGCTGGTGTTGGTAGATATGGACTCTTACGGTGGTCTCTTTGACTCGATTTCTGTATATTCTAGGATACTGTTTCCTGCTCCTTGTCTGTGTGTTCTCTTTCCCTTAGCTCAGAATCTCTCCATGGAGTTTGTAAACTCATTTTGGATTTTGTTCAGAACTATTGAACTGTCCGTTACTCATCGCTGTCTGTGTGTCTGTTGTATAGGTGGAGGATAAGGAGGGGAGGGGAGGGGAGGGGAGGGCTCACCAACTATAATATGTGTTAGGATTAAAGTGCGACTTTAGAGTAAGACATGTCCCAGTCTGATTTATTACCACCATATACATACACACTGTATTCATAGGTTTCAAGAGGGCCAGTTTCCCACAATGAGCCTCTACGCTATAGAAAGTTTCATAGATTTTTTATGAGGATTTCTCAAACACCTAAAAAGAATATTTGCCACACTATTCAAGTATATCTTCTTGAGTAATAATTATTAACGAACAAAGTTGATCTCTCTAAAAGAGCTTTTCCTCATTCATTATTAGTAAAAATTCAGTAGAACTAAGAACCTACAACCCCTGGCAAATATTATGGAATCACCACACTTAGAGGAAGTTCACCCAGCATTTTTACTTTATAGCAAACAAACAAATCACAGATATGACACAAAAAAGGTTTTGTTCAATAGCTTAACATTCTGGCT